>VXBJ01006984.1:0-23803 GCA_013400055.1 Nycticryphes semicollaris
ATTTGAGAGACTGCAGCCAGCCGAGTCCAATTCATTTAAAATGAAAAAGAGTCCAATTCAGTTTGAAAAGACACTTAGGGATAAACTTGTACCCCCCTACCAACATGGTAAGAGATGTAGAGTCTAGAAATATCCAAGCAAAAATGAGACAGTAACAAGAATTACAAAACCTTCCTTCTCTCCCTCTTCCCTGTCTCACTCCACTCAGGAAGAGCAGGGATTTTGCTGGAAGTTTTAAGAAATGTTTACCCTGGGGCAGACACCCAGCATGAACACTTGAAATTTGTTAAAGTTCAAAACACTTGAGATATATATTTATTTTTTTTTAAATGGGAAGTGTAAGAGAAGTGTTAGTTATACAGAGCAACACAGGGACTGCCTATAGACTCACATTTCCTGGATAAAATTATCAATCTGACACAAAAAAACAGTGCACTTTGTTCAGCCGGGTATCGATTTGACAAAGTATTTGACCTAATTTCAAAATAAGGGAGCATGGTCTTGGAACTAGGGTGAGAAAGGAAGGCTGAAGAGATCTACTTCTTGCTCTGCCAAATGACGTCATGTTTGATCAAGACTGAGTATTTTGGACCCTTTAATTGGATAATTCACTTTTCAGATTTCAAGAAACTTCATGCAGACTGAAGGATTTGTGATTCAACACTGCCTCTAATTGGCCAGCCCAGAACTTCAGATCCAAGTAGCCTCATCTTTTCTAGGAATTTGGATTCAGACCTGGACTTTTACACAGGGGAACCTCTCTTGCTTATGAAAGGTTTTGAGAACCACATATTAATAACAAAAGTCTCATGTGAACCTGCAAAATCTTCACCATAGCCATGGTGGGATTTCACATCTTCAGTCAAGACAGCTATGACAGTTGACTTCCATTTTGCTGCTTTCCTAGTTTAATTTATTATTTAATAGATTATTTGATAGATTATAGCTCCTTCACCCACATGGTCTGGTGTTTTCTTCCTTTACCGACTTGAACACATCTACCGGGCAGCCCTGCTCAGCTTCAGCAAGTAGAGTCCCATGGAAGGCTCAATGGATAAGCAGAGAGGGTAGCAATTGTGTAAGCCTTGTACTGGAAGCCCTTCACCGGAACATTTTGTTCTGATGGATATCTAAGACTTCCAGATAGAAATCCTGTGGGGAATATTCTGAACACATTTATCGTCTCTGCCCTTTTGGCCTACTCCCCATTCCCCCTCATTCTTCCTGCCCCATCTCAATTTTTCAACTTCCATGCTAGTATTTTTATCTTTGTTTTCTCTGATTTATGCTTGTTATAAATTCCATTAATTAATTGATGTTGTTCTTATCATTGGCATTTCATGTGACAGATCTCATTTGTTTATTTCTATGATCAGAGTTTGTTTAACTTCTCTACTTTGGTTTTCCAGAGCCTTGATTCTCATATCTTTGTCTCTCCCTTTTGAATCCTGTTCAACAATACAGTATATCTACCATTGCCAGTCTCTGAAAATATTTTCAATTACTTTATTCAAAAGTTATTAGATCTGTTCACTGGCTGAAATAGAGCTTGTTTGTTAACTTTTCTTTCCCTTTGTGAATTTTTCATTAAATACTCCATTTAAAAAAATATGTCTTGTGGGAAACCATTAGCTGGATCTACTGACATGCAGTTGAGACAAGGTAGTCATCGTTAAGGATTCCTGCTGAGACTCGTTTCATGTATTCAACAAGAACCTATGTGCTGAAATATAAGTCAGTCAATCACAGAAGTGACATTTATTTTCAACGACATGATGATGATCGTGTTCCTAAAACAAGTTCCCCGTAATTTCATATTCAAAATCCAAATCCTATATACTGCAATATTCTCTTAAGGTTTCCTGTCTTAGTGAATAGTTATGTCATTAAGTTAGTTTTCTACAATAATCACAGAAAATGAGAGCAGAAGGTAAGTCTAACAAGATGAGTTGATTTTGATAGCCGAAATAATAGATATTCATGGTTTTTGTTGCTTGCACTTGACTATGTAACAGTACTTCTGCCCTAAGCGATGAATAACAGTAAACTGAAAAAAAAAAAAAAGCAACATGCATTAGAAATATGACATAGAAACTTATTTATACATAATAACTTGAACTAGGAGTATGGCTGGGACTTGTTCAGTAAAAACAAAAAGTGAAGAGTTCAAGATGTCACCAAAAGTCCTCTTTGAAACTTACACAGCACTGTATTGCCGTTATTCTTTTAGATACTTAATTTTTAGAAAGGCCTCAACCATAACCTAAAACACAACTAATAACTAACTGGAAGTGGGGGAAGTTCTAATAAAGTCTAAATTGTCTTCCGACTTCAAAATATAATATACCTTAATCAAAACCCTAGAGGATAAACCCATCTTGGTTTTGTGCTGTGTAGGTATTGGAAAAATGTCAAAACTAAATGCAGACCATGTTTTCATACTATTCTAAATAATTTTATGTGCAAATGCTTGCAAACAGTGGTGAAGTATCTCCCTACGAACAGTAATTATCCTTGTAAATTCCACTATTATATCAACCAATTATTACAGATACACTTTGTTACTGCAAATGAAATTGAATAACAGTGCAACTAAAGAGTTGAAAGGTATAATTTAAAAGCTTTAAACTCAAAGAATTTAAAACAGTTCCTATTTTGCACCAAAATGGACTATTCATATTTTATCAGGACATCATGAAGTGATTACCATTGATATTACAGTATCGAGACAATAAAATATTCTGGAAGTAACATCTATGTGTGCTACAGCAAATTTTCAGACTGAAACATCTTAGCAGCTGCAAGGCTTTAAAGACCATCTTCTGAGAGGGGTGCTGCTTGCAAAAATCTAAGTTTTCTTTAATAGGCCAGGAGATTTTGGCAGAATTTGGCAGAAATTACCTTTTTTGCACTCCTCAGTAACTAGATCATAACTTAAGATATTAAAACCATTTGGGGTTTTAAAAAAATGCCTTCATGCTGAAAAATGGGCTAGTAAAGTTTTAATCTCATACAATCTGAAGCAGCTGAGGCCAGAACCCCACAAAATCAGGTTTCATAATGGAAGAAGCATCCCAGGTCCCATTATGAGTGGCATTTCTAGAGAAACAATTGTTTTTCAAGGTTTTGGTGGTCTGACCACCTAAGTGACTTTTTAGAAAGTCCTAGACAGTCTTTGAAAGACTTGGTTGAACTTGTCTTGTGTGCACAGACACATATCCCAGCTCTGATGCTGCTAAACAAAAGCCCTCGCTCAATATTTCCAATAAAAATGCTGTTCCCAGATCTGTCAGTCACATACAAAAGCCCCTTAATGTTTTCTAATATCTAGTTTTGAAATCTCCTTAAATTCAGAGCTCTGCTACTGGACTAAGCTTGAGGGTAGGGAAAAATAGCTTTTTCAACACTCCTGCAGGACATGTCTGGATCACAGTGGAAGGGTGTCATCCAGAAAAGAAAGGTTCACGAGTGTACACTAGTACTAACTGAATTTCCACTAGTCTGAACTATCAGTAAACTGGAAACTGTCAGGAAATGTTATGATACAGTCCCAAGGAGCTGCTCTATGGTGGGCAGGAAACTGGGAACAAGCCCATATTGGCTCCAAGTGCAAAGGCAGCTTAGTGTCACAGAGATGCTTCTCCCTGATAGGAGACATCTGTTGTGAGAAAGAACAAAGCTCTGCTGCCCATTGATTCACACCCAAGAGATTTCTACAATGAGAACAATTTTGTCAGTCAACAGAGTCAGTGGAGGGTGACAGAGCACCCTCAAGACCCACCTGGATGCAGTCCTGAGTAATGTCCTCTAGGCAATACTGCTAAAGCTGGGGAGTTGGACTCAATGATCTCTAGAGGTCCTTTCCAACTCTGACAGTTCTGTGATTCCATGAGCAAGTGGCCACAGAAGTCATCAGAAAACAGCAGCAAGTGGAGGCATAGCTTCCTGATACGCTATGAGTATAGACCATCTTGGAGATGGTCGTTATTCTGGGCTTGTCCTCTAAGCAGATGTTATGCATGGGTCTGAGGAAGCCAAAGCAGGCATGCCCCAATGGACAGCAACAGTGCTCACAGCAGCTTCTGCACCAGTGACAACCAGTGCAGGGAACCCACAGCTATTCCCTTGCCTTTTATTTTACCCTCCCCGAGCTTAGAACAGCAGCAGTGCTGTGCTCAGCAGTTGCACTCTACCCTCTGACCTGCCACTACACACCAGAAGACAGAATCAATGAAATTCAAAAGGCCTTAAGGCAGACACGGCGCCTTCCATTATAAAAATATATCGCGATAAAAGAACTGTGCCAAGACAGCAGAAACACAACATTACATAGAGCCCAGTACAGAAGTCTTACAATGATAACTTGAGATCCCTGCCTCAAGTAATCACTGAGATTTAAAAATCTGACCAGAACGTAATAGCAAAATGCAATTAGCAGAAGGCAAGTTTATTTCTTAAGTGGTAACAATAAACTAGTGAACCGGTTCAAGTCACAATGCAGAATCGTTAGTGAGCCTAAAACAGATGGTATCTCATTTTTAGCTATAGGCAAAATGCCAAATGACATGACTAAATAGAAAAAAAATCCCTATAGTATTGCATTTTTGTGCCTATTGAGCATGGAGACTGAAAGGCAGGAACATTTTTAATAACCTTTCTTTGACAAGCTTAAAGCCATTTAATGTTGAAGCCTGTCCTCGACATAAAGCCAAGAGAATAGGCCTCTAGAGAAAGCTCACTGCTGCACAGCTTCACCTCCCAGCAAAACACATTATGCAGCAAAGCCACATAATACTTACTTTCCATTAAAAAAACCCAGACCCTCACCGGCTATCGCAGTAGTGACCTTTCAATCCAGGCTTCTATAGTATTTATTGGCTGAAAAGTTGTTTCTATGAATAGCAATTGTCTGGTTTAAAAACCGAGAATCTCTTTTCTGTTTCAGGGAACAACACTTGCCAAAGGCTATGGAGTTCGATGAAAAACCAAAGGTACAAAAAATAATCAAATGCTGTGTGCTCAATAGCTTCTACGAACAACTACTCGTACCTGCAGCGTTTTCCTGATACAGCAATTTTCATCAGAGGAACTTAAAGTCATTCCAAACACAATGGCCCTCCACATGAAAGCATTCCAGACATGGAGGCTTCACAACACCTCTGAGAACTTATATGATAGATGGGTAAATTAATTAAATAGCAGGCCAGACTCTGGACTTCATTCTTGCCCATTTTTTGCTCCTTTGACAGCAGGAAAAAGCTGAAACGCAGCTTGATCTTTCCACCTCAGGATTCACCTGGCACTGAGAAGTCTCCAGCTGGTCTAACTAGCACCTACTTAACAGTCACCCGGAGCAGGACAGGGAGAACTACAGGGACACTGAAGCAGCACTACTCTGCAGGAGCAATTTCCCAGCTGGCAGATGGCCCATTCCAGGCTGGAAGGAAGAAGGCTGTATGAGAATGGCACCAAGACTGCAATGATCTATGCCAGTACTCAGACTAGGGTACAATTTACTCCAGAACCTGGGAAATCCCATTTTAGAGACTTTCTGCTATTGCAAGATCAGTCTAGAAGGTACAGAGAACAATTTAGAGATTTAGACCAAAGAGACAATGTTTTGTCCAGGTATTACACAGTGATTCTTTGGTAGAGCTAAAAAAGCTCAACACGTCACAGTCCTATGAAAAACCTGGCTCTTAAAAACATAAGCTGACTCTTAAAAACAAAACCTGACTCTTAAAAACGTAAGCTATAGAGGAGAACCAACTCTGCATTTGAGTGATAGAAAGCTAAGAATATCACAAAGGTAATTTTGTGTAGATCAAAAGACAGAGTTAAATTTTGTCTAGCATGTTAGGGTTGGTTTTTTTTCTATTTTCTAGTGTCGTTTAAAGAAGCGTCACTCAATTCTGGCCTAACTGAATCCCCACTGATTTCATTAGAAAACAGTCTTGCCAAAACTTCTGCTTTGAATCCCAAGTGTTGAATTGCTGATTTGTTGTTTATATGTCTGGTTGCTTGTTCTTTTTTTTTAAAAATAGGAGCTCATATAGTCATTATATTAGATGAGAATCTTTTTCTTTTAAGGGATCTAAACCATCTTGGTGTACGGGAAAAGAAGTAAACAGAAGCCTTAAGGATCTAGCACAGAAGGGAAGGTGGAAAAACAAAACGTATCAGTTTAAAGTACTTAGATGTTTTAGCCAAGCATATGATTTAGGGTTCACATTGTAACTTGTACATACCAAAACTGCAACTACCAAGCACTGTAATAAATAAAATGGAACAGGATTTTGTTTGTGCTGTGCATTTTAAGTATTATTAAACATTCTACAAGTGTGGAAGAGAGAATTCTGAAAAATAACCTGCTAAAATTGTTTTTTGCCAGCACAGTAGTGTCACTCAGAACTAAACTAGTATTTTCGCCATCTCTTTGCTCCTTTGAACCTCAGTTATTGACATGTATTTTGCCAATAGATTTTATTTGTTTTTCAAAGGTTCTAGTAATAAAGAACATTTATATAGACATTGGACATTTCCCCCTTGCATTAAGGGTTTCATCTTGTCTCAGCTGTTTCATTTTCTTTTCAGCAGCCCACAGTGTCCCTGCCATAATAACGATGAGCTCCCAGTTCCTTCTGTTCCTTTTCATAAGGACATGAGGGCACTGGGGCTACTTTCATTCAGAGCTTACTGATCTCAAGTGAGTGTTTCATTTAACCCTTTCTGTGCAAGTTAATAGAAACCCAAACACCCCCATCCACCCACTCTTAAGAAAGGAAAATCCTGCAGAAAAGTTATTAACCACTTTATTTTGCGGTGTTGTTTTAGCCATACTCAATAAACCCTCTTGGATCTGCCACACTGGATCAGCAAGAGTAACACATTTCACTTTTCAATGAAATGGATTTAAAATATCATTAGACATAAATAGAGGGAATAGCCTGATGTAGCTCCATTAATATGAGCACAGGTACAAAGAGTATGTTGTAATCAAATTGGTTTTCCACTTCAGTATAGGTTATTTATTGCTTTTTTTTTTGTTTTTACCTGCTGTAGTGGAAAATGTGGTTGAATATCTTTAGATTCAAATGACTGTGCTTTGTTCTATTGATATTAATTTGTCTTTTTATTCATTAGATGCACTCAGGGTCATTTTCAGTAGAGCTTTTTAAAGAAACAAACTTACACATTAAAAATATCTTATGAAACAAGGTTTAATAATAATCAATGTTTTATTTTTTTCCAAAAATATGTATTATGTCACACATGTTTATGATGTATTTCAATTTCTTAATATTATTCACTGTGTCAACTACCTACTTCATTAATGGCTACATTGCCTTGTGTTTGAGATATTGCTGTACCAATTGAGTCAT
Source organism: Nycticryphes semicollaris (assembly GCA_013400055.1). NCBI lineage: Eukaryota > Metazoa > Chordata > Aves > Charadriiformes > Rostratulidae > Nycticryphes > Nycticryphes semicollaris. The sequence goes on from VXBJ01006984.1 coordinate 7,383, forward strand.
AGCATGGTTTGGGTTGGAAGGAACATTTAAAGATCACCTAGTCCAAGCATACTGCCACAAGCAGAATCATTTTTCAGTAGGTCAGGATGCTCAATAAACCTAACAAAATTGAAAATCAATGACAAAATATATCCTCCTTAATCTGATTTTGAGTAAGGTAGACTTCACAGGACACAGAATAAAATATATTCTTACTCAAACTGTTGAATGTCAGAAAAAGTTGTGTCAGTAGCGGCAAAGTTGTGGCAAAGTTCACTAGGCAGAACCCCGATCACCGCATATGCTATTCCACATGTAGAACACTGGCTGTCATAGATGCCTAGCAGCAGACCAGTTCTTCTTCTTAATACAGCACATGCCCTGCACCCCAAAGAGTATTCACTTTACACTATGAATGGTGCTCCAGAAAGCTAGGCCTTTATATAACTTAGGGAGACAGCAGTTCAACTAGTCATTTATTTAAATACAATGGGAAGATTTATGGCAGGGAACTTGCATAACAAGTGTTCCAATTGGCATGGCAGCTCCCTTACTACATTTATTTTGTCACTGCCTTTTACAGATGAGAATGTCAGTTCTTCTACCAGTGGCTCTGAAGGCTTTGCTCTTCCACATCTTTCCATTTAAAGCATGATTCCCAACCTCCACCAGCATTACAGCAGAGTAGTGAATCTTATCACTGTCTACTTTATAATTAGATAAACAGGTTATTTCTCCACAGCATTACCAGCCTCTAAAATCCTCTAGCATGCAGTTGCAGCATATGCCCCATTGCATCAGGAAAACTTAAGAAAAATCATGTACCTGGAAGCCTTAAGAAAAAAAAAAAAAAGCCTAAAAATTCCTGTACCTAGTGGAACCGGCAAGAACTTGAAGGGGAACGTAACTGTTGCCAGTGACCTTAGGAACAGTAGCTTTTAGAGAAAGAGGAAGAAGGAATGGAGTGGAAGATAGGCCAGACTTGCATCCACCCCAAAAGCTGATTAATGACTTGGCAAGTAAGAGGAAGCGTGACAAACTCCAAACAATTTAATGCTTGCATACAGGAACTATAAGGAAGAATTCTGGCTCACAGGGACTCCCATTCCTGCTTGACCCTTTCATCCTTCCTTCTAATGGGGAAGGAGATAACAGGGACAAAATCCCACCTATAATGACAGTAAAATTACAACAAAGAGATTAACCTACTATTTAATCTATTTTTCTATATCTCAAGTATTCAGAGAATAATATTCAATTATTAAAGGTTTTGCAATTATCTATTTTTTCTTGTGTAATGTTATAGCTGATTTTTTCCTATTTTTTTCCTATTATTTGTCTCCACTCTGATATACTGAACATCTGAAGTGAAAAATGAAGATCTAACAGTAGATTTTTTTTTCTTTTCCTCTTCAAAATGTAAATTATTTTCAAATTCTTTTACTCCCTTGGGTATTTTTTTTTTTTCAGATATAAAAGTCTGTCAGTGCTGTATTGCACGGATAATGCTACAACAATGGAAAATAAATAAAGGTTTTTAAGAAGTTGCCTCACCTACCCTGTTAGTTTGGAGGCTCCAAAAGTTCCCACGGAAGAATTTGACAGTGTCTTCTGGACTAGGAATTCAAGACAAATATCTTTGTATTGTTGAGTGATGGTAAACCTTTTCTGTCTCCTGGATTTCTGCATTATTTTTTTCTTTCAAAACCAGAGGCAGTATGAGTGTATGCCGTCTCAGATAATTCTCAACAGAAAAGAGCTGAAATGTCATGAGTTCTGTTTTCTACCTCCTGGAATATAAATCTGCATTAAAAATTAATTTAAAGTATAAGGTATGTGACAAAGTATTCAGCAACCTATCTGGCAATTGTATTTAGGTATCTTATATTCCCTCAAAATGGCCTGTTTACCAATGTAGCTGTTATGAATCTTGGAGAGATAAATCACAGAGCTAGATTCGACCCAAGTCCAAACATCGTATTTATTCATCACATTTGATTATTGTACTAAAAAAAGTTAATAAGTTAAGAATCTTGAACCAAAATTTTAACTTCAGTATTTCTTTACAAAAAGAAGTACATGAATTAGATCAGACATAGCCAGCCTTTTCCCAGACTGAGCCATTTCTTCCCTGAAGTTTTATTCTTATTAAAACCTGCTATTTTTATCCCTGAAAAATTGAGTTATTGAATTTTTAGTCACTTGTGCAGTTTTGTATCGTGAATCAATTATGCCCTTATTTTATTGACCAACACAGGATAAACCAGAATGTAAGAATGGAGGTAGGTTTCTTTATGCTAAGTAGATTTTATTAAGTTATAATAATATAAAGAAAAATGTTAGAATGTTTTAGTGTGCTTGCATGCATTACTATGAATGTATACTGAACCTGACAAAATACACCAAAAATATACTGTTTTCCCCAATTTTCAGCCAAAATTATTGTTTCATTAATTAATAGTATTTTTTTAACAATCAAGGATTCCAAAGCATCTTGTGAAAAAAATCAATTTGGTTTCACAGATTTCTAGGGAGCAAGGGACATATAAAAACCTAACAAACCAACAAATACTATTTGGTGCGTGATCTCGCAGAAATCCCGCAACAGCAGAAAAAACAAACACTCTTCATCTGTATTTAAGACTCAGTTACAAGAATATAAATTCAACACTCTCAGAAATGGGTTAGTGACTCCATACATGCTTACATAAACCATTGCTCAGTAGCCCTGCTGGACACTGGACGAGCTTGCCACACAAAGTTATTTCTTGTCATGAATCCTTACACAGCTCAGGAAGGCCAAGGTCTTACACCAAGAAAGAGCTGTTTGTATAAAAGGTCCCTGAACAATCACAGTTAATAAATTGCCCTGAAACCAGGAGGGCACAGCATGAACAAAAAAATTTACAGGAGTGGAACAGATTCTAGCACAGGTGGAGAATCAAACAAGTGGTGAGTGGAATTTTCTCTACATTTGGCAGAATGTTTATAGAGAAAACACCATGGAAAGGAAGAAAAGGGAGAAAAATTCAGAATACTGAATGTATTTTCCAACTACCTGTGCCAACTGTAGTAAAAATTTTGATTATTTACAGCATAAATGCTTGTCATATGTACAAAACCAATGGCAGGCCTAAGAAGATTGTGTTAGTTTTAAGGATTATTATGTTGCAAGCACGAATGATCATTCTTTCCTCTTTACTTCAATCTAACAAATAGATCATCTAATGAATGTAATAGACTCAATTATAGATGTATTGATTTTCCAATAAATTTAAATTAATGAAAATTTTAAATCTGGGTCTCCTTGATTTTGTTTCCAAAATAAAAATAAAACCAACTGTTGACAGATGTTTATTTGCATTTTCCTTAGTCAACAGGTACCATATGAAGAAGGGAGATGTGCCTGGTGATGAAACCAGAAGAAAACAACAACCATTTGCAAAAAGGATGGATGACTACTAGTCAAAGGTGATGTTAGTCTATCCTTAGTTTTCTGTGGGAAACTGAGACCAATAGAGTACAAACTAAATCAAATCCTGCCTGAGTCAGAAGAGTGACTGGCTGATAGAGGAAGGTTTTTCATATCTATATTGCCTACAATTCATTTCTGTAATTCTGTGGATCAGCATATTATCAATATCAAGAGTTATGAAGTAGTGTTAAACTCAGAGATCAACATTATGTGAAAGAATGCCATTCGAGGGAGACGGGGAAGTGTAGTTTGCTAGCAGATATCTTGAGTCTCCCAGATGTCTGAAAAGAAAGAATACATCATCAGTCAAAACAAAAGCCGGTTCATGAACTGCTAAACCAGAAACTGAATGCTCTTGACTTCACGCCAGAGAGGATGCAGTTCATCACTGTTCCACATACTTAATCTCTATCATTGCGCTCAGTACTGTGAAACTTTAGAACAACTCTTCTGCCCCAAGGAGTTGATCATTACAATTAACAAAAAGCAAGTCATATAGACAATGCAGTTCAAAAATAACACACCATATTTTACGATATAGATGCACTAAAAATATTGTAATTTGATACTCAAACTAAGCAATAAATTATAAGGGGCCTTAAATCTGCTAAAGATGAAGCAGCTAGATATTCTCTGACGCAGAAACATGCCAGCAGGCAACTCCAAGAGAGTGATGATATGCAATTGCTATTGATTTTGGCTACACAAGGATAATTCACAACTACTTTCAAAGTACCCGTCTTTAATGCAGTTTTGCTCCTGCAAGTATGTATGTATTGTCCAAGAAGTTGTGCACAGACCCTCTAGAAACAAGATTCTGTATTCCCCAGTTAGGTTGTTACCACAGAAAAGTCCACTACACAATCCAGTAAGAACAGGAACATCATTTACTAGGGCATACTCCACAACAGGCAGCTACCCTAAAAATGTCAGTGAACAAACCCTGTACACTGGGAGGTACTCTGTGCTATAACCTAGCCTACAGCTAGCATTTCCGTGTTCCTTCATCACATCTTCCTATAAACCAACAGCAAGTGTACACAGCACAAAGCAGAGCAGAGGATGACAAGATAGTTTCACAGATCTCAAATCAGCAGCAAGGAAAGGATAAATATGCTAGCAATGGTGGAAAAAGATCTGCAGGCCCCGCTTCCCTAACGTTTGATTACTTCAAGAAAAAGTTCTCATGCTAATCATATATTTTCCTTGGGTATAAACCATTTGTAACTGTGCATTCACCCAGCTGCGTGCCAGTGAGCTCATAATTTTAAGATGTTTGTACAAGCACAGTACAGCTGGGGATCTTAAAGTATTTATAATGCAGCTGAGAAACTAGGAGTTTTGAACAGTTATTTGTAAAGCTGCAGCCTGTCCAGAGAGATGCCAGACAAACATCCCTTGGTGGTTGTGTCCTCATCCAGCAGCAAAAGGGGAAAGTGCTGGATTTCTGGAAGATATAAGAGAATATTAATCTCTTTCAAAATGACTCAAACTTGAGAAATGCTGTACAGTGATACCCAAAAGCTTAAAAACATTTAAAATTATTTTGTTCGTTAAATTAAGGTTTATTTATTATTTTATTCAAATACAAACCTCAAAAAGGAGGCTGAAATTTTCCTTTTTTAATAACTTCATTGACTCATATGAGACCTGGGGTACTACAACAAATATGACATTATTCCATGCAAAGGAGTTCCCAATATGCACTGCCATACTGGTTTCTGATATAGCAGCATAGAAATTGAATTGTGAATGGGCAATATTTATGAGAGACAGAGAGTGACCAGATACGTACTGAATGTCTGATACTTCAGTAAAAAATTTCACATTACAAGTTAGTAAAAAAAGAGCATTAAAACCTGAATTACACTGAATACTCTCCATAGGACACCTTAATACTTATTTCTAAGTGACACCTAGTTTCTTACATAAATTATTATAAGCTTTTTGTTCCATTCTTAAACAAATGTCCTGAAAGCTTAAGCTAAAAAGATGTAACGGAGAAACCTACAGCAGGTAAAAACACCAAAAAAATGAGGCTTGACAGGGACTGTGCCACCATATGATGTCCTCCAGTAACAATATGTAAAAATGATGTTTTTTCACAGATTGTGTTGGCTCTATCAGGTTACCATAATGCAATTTAAACATCCTATTAAAAAGCAAGCTACCATCAAATCATACTGTTTGGCTAACTGTGGCAGACTAAAACAGTTAAAAGTGCCAGTTGACCTTGTAACCACACTTTTCACTGCTGTTAAATTTCATTAGAATAGAACAACTGAAAAAGAAATCCTACTGCTAGAAGTAATGTATCTAAGTGCCTGTCCATAGAGGAGATTTTTAAAGCTGTACTTATACAGAAGCATAGCTAAACTTCTAAGAGCACACCAGTACAACTACCCCAGGTTAATATTTTGATTACAGAACAAAAGTAGCTTTATATAATTTAAAATATTTTTTGAATGATTCAACATGAATTAGAAAAAAAAATAGGGGAAGGGAAGAAAGAAAGAAGTCTCCGGAAAAAGATTGTACATACCTTTAATTACATGGATATAACTGAAAATTCACATTCTGCCTTAGGCTGGTAGCATAGAGACTGAATCCCAAATAAGGTACTGGGATGTAAGATATGCCCATAAGGGGTAGCTGTCAACACATTCACTCATCCTATAATAAATATGACATAGCATATCCCTTAACAGAAGTGAAGCTGTCTACTTCACATCCAAGAAGGACAAGGCCAGTAAATAAGCAGTCGCCACAGGGCCTTGCTCTAGAGTCGTAGTGACTTACTCAAGTATCTGTATTCTAACATCTATTTATTGATGAGCCCTTAGATGCTGACTGAACAAGTGGCCTGATATTTGAAAGTACAGTTTGGATAGCCAAGAGTGAACTGTCTTTTTGGTGAAGAGGATCCCTTCATTATTCTCAGTAGGAGTGTTTATGATGTAGTGTATACTCTGCAAACAAGTTACTTCCATTCTGTCCCAATCGATGTAAGTGAAGATCCTAATTTAAATATATATATTGATTGTCTGTTCAATAAAGTGAGATTTGTTCTTATGACCATCCTCACTTATGTAAGCAAAAAAAGCATGTAAAAAGTGCCCATGATTTCTTTTGCATTGCAGTATCTAGCCACAGTTCAACGAACTTAAGTTGTATTTCTTACTTAATTCAGCAAGTAGAGAATGTTACAGTTAGTTCATCACTCACTAAAACCAATTCAGACAAAATGCTAAATTAAAACCATTATTTTTTTTACCATTCAATAGAAGAGAAAGATACTACCTTAAACCTTCATCAGGCCAGACCATTAGCAAATATAGCTGTAGCCCAGACGCATTTGTTGCAGGAGGGGTGGTTTTTCAACAGGTGAAGACCTCTTCTCAGTCCATATTGTGTTTGTGGAGCAGACTTAAGTTTTGCTAAGCTTAATTCATTTGCACTGAAGTAAACTACATCTGCACAGCACAGCTCTTTGTGACAATGTGCATTCTATTATCAATAAGGAAAGCATATAAAGTTCAATGCTCATTAGGTCTTTGTTTATAACATTCTTATGGACACATCTCTACTCCATATTAGCTTGGAAGTTCTCCAGTCATCTCACACTGGTTTGTGTCCCAGCAGGACAGACCCTTCTGAAGCCCTCCAAAATTCTGATCTCAATCCTATTTAAAACAGCTGCAAGCTGCCAGAGCCTTCGCATCAAGGCTGCCCATAAACTGAACAGAGCAAATACTCCAGGAGTACCCAAAAGGCTTATTGCATTATGGCACTTGGATACAAAGGAAGTAATGGAAAAGAAAAAAAAAGAAAAAAAAAAAGAAAAATCAAAGAAAAAACCTTGCAGTCTGCCAATATCAAGAAGAAGCTGAAAGTTACAATCAGAATTGAGGAGATATACTTTATTTCAATATTGCAGACATGAAATAAATAACCGTGACTACTACAAGTCCAACAACTCAATGGACACAATCCACAAAAACAGAATCCATAATGATCCAGCACTTAAAAAACCTGTGAGGAATTCCAGAAAAACCCCAACAAAAAGTGCTTTTAGAGATCTCTTAGAACATGAAAAGCAAACACAGATGGCTCAAAAATGCAGAGGATTCCTCTGGTCTGAGTAAGAGGAATTAGCCACTCTGAACTGGTTCTCACTTTGCTCAGGAATTGGCTCAAAGAACAATACTATAAAAATATGAAAAAATGCAGAGGCAATTCCTGAAGATCACCAACAGGCATGCTGGCTTCCTCAAAAACACAGCAAAGCTATACTTTTCCAGCCCAGCAAAACAGCTTCCCTGAAACAGCACCTGGTCCACAGCACTGAAGGCACTAAATCTCTGCTCAGCACAAGCTGCTGCTTTTCTCCCCTCCACAGCAAACCTCAGCCCCCAGCAGTCAGATCACTTCTCTGGCACCTACCTTTCCAGCATCAAAACTAAGCAGCATTCCAGCCTGCCGGTTACCTGTGACAGCCGCCCAGCAACTCTAAAAGGCTTACCAAGTTTCAACTTGTACATTAAGAAACTATGTGCTCCTAAATTTTTGTCAACTTTATTTCAAAATGTGGTTTCATTATATTTGCACTTCTAATAGTTAAATATCTATTGGGTTTGGATTTGAAAAATATTTTTCAAGTATTGAATGCTTAATAAAAATTCAATAGAAAAATTACTTATACTTCACTATCTCTATGTAAATACATGCAAAAATATTCCCTGACATGTTATAGAATTAATAAGGAAAATATTATGAGTTTAATAAAATGTGCATTTAAAATTGCATAACTATGTCCCTGTAGGCAAGTGGGAATATGAGGCACTGACTGCATGGTTCCTCCATTCTGCTCGAGGGAATCTCATGTTACATACAGCATTCCAAACGCCTTGGCCCTTCTGCCTCTTAACCACTGCTGAATACCTCTTTGCTTTCCAGAGCCAGGGGAAGGAGTTTCTTTTTAGAGAAACTAAACTCTTTAAATTAGGGGATGCATCTTCATCAGCTCAAACAACTATAAGGATTTTCAGGTTACTCCTTTAAAAAGAAACACGCAAAAGTTTCAAATCTGTATTTTAAAGACAAATAACATTTTCATGCATCTACACTTGGACAGATTTGCAAAATACTTCTGTATTCCTGTGGGCACCCCAGCAAAGTAGCAGGGAGCAGCATTTCCCACTGCTACTCCACCCTTTCTGCAGAGCACCTCACTATTACCCAGCTTCATCCTCCTTCATCTGTTACTCCAGACACCAAAGCTTGGACACAGACACTTTTCCTCTGCCACTATCTGTTATGTAAAAAAAAGGAAGAGTCAATCTAGCACAAAGTCTTTATTTTGTAATCCATATCTTATTATGAATCAAATAGTATGATACTTTAGGAATAAGACCTTGCCACCGAAATAAATTTCAGAGAATATTCTTATAAAAGTTATAACTTGGCAAAGCTGAACCATCAATTTTCCAAAACATAGTCAGGCAAAAAGTAATCAACTCTATGTGTCATGTTAAAATAAGCAGAGAAGGGAATTTTAATTAATGAACTTGAATGCTTGAATTCATCACGGGGCTTGCAGAAAAAAAAAAAAAAAAGACAAGAAAAAAAAGACAAATTACTGTTCTTGGTAAAGACCCCAAGGAAATAAAACAAACAACGTTTAACAGAACTCAATTTTCATTTGTCACTGAAATAATGAATACTAAAATAATAATTGAATGCCCTAAAGATTTCCATGGTAGCTGGTAATAACCATATCATGAACCACCTAGTAAATTCTTGCTTTAAGATTCCTTAGCTGTAGTTATGTTGGTTTAGTGGCCTGAAATAACTACAGCACAACCCCCCAGTTATTTTCCTGCTTGTCTACCCACCGTACAATGGCTGCTGAGGGGGCTGATTAGTGGCCCAGCAGTTCTGATGCAAGGAAGTGCTGCAGCTCTGCTCCTGCAATATCCTTTGACGTTATCTTAAGCTGCACAGTTTTACTTTGTTCTGCAGGTCAAAGTGAAGGCATTTACCTTCAATAAAATGACTTTGTCACTTCTTTTTTTTTATTACATAAACATTATGCTCTTAAGGGTAAGAACAGAAATTCTGCTTTCATGTCCTGACCAGCATAACTCAATTTTATTCCATTTGTCCTGGAATTAATTCTTCTGATGAATTGGACAATACTTTCTTCTGTGTGTGTGTGTGTGTGTGTGTGTGTGTATATCTGCAGCTGGGAAAGAATTGTTGTTTAATGATAGTGTACAGACTTTTCATATAAAAGTCTTATGAAAAGCAATGGAGATGCTTTATTTAATGCTTTAAATACTTTGTGCATAAGTATGTTTGCATATATTCGCACCAAATACTATGCCAATTATGGCTTTCTACTTAAAGAGCAGAGTAGCAAGAAAGTGAAAGCATTTAAAGATGAATTTATATGTCGATTTCGTCTTCATTTAAATAGACAGAACTCCATCCTGGGAAGAAACAAAAAGGCAAAGAAAGAAAATAGAGGTAGTACTGAAGACAGTAATTTAAGGAATGGCAAAAAGTCAACATAATAAAACAGGAGAAAGCTCTGCTACAGTATTATATCAGGATAGATTCAGATATAGGAAATAAGTAATCTAAATGTGAAATGCTAAGAATATATTAAAAAGGGTCTGTGCATTTGTTAAATAATTAAGCTATTCTTAAAAGGACAGTTCAATACTAAGCTGCCACATAAGATCTTATTTTAATTCTAGTTTAAATGTTTTAAGTAAGAATAAGGTGTGAGTAGCCTTTATGTTGCCTTTTGCACAAGATTATTTTACCCTGCCAGCAAAACATAGAGAAAACTTGGTTTTCTTTAAAATGTCGTCCTGCTTATCCCATTAAAGCCAGCCACCAGTTTCTGTTAAAAGTAAATAAATAAATAAACTACATCAAATCTTTGCAGGTTTTTATTCATGGGAAGAAAGGGAAAGTGTAAATCAGTAGAATAATGAAATGGGTTAGAAGACGACAAAGTATAATGAAAATGACAGAGACATCCTGGAATTATAGGAAAAAAAGAAAAAAGAAGAAATAGAAAAAGTAAATTAAACATGTTGGCTGCAGCAGCTGCACTCAGTGCCCCCACACAGAGCTGGGCTGTGCCTGCTGGTGCTCAGCACCCATTTCCTCTGCTCCCACCAGCCTCTTGCTCACTGCCAGGATGCCTTACAGGTCCGCTCTACTTCTTTTCGCCCTTCCAATAAAGGCCCCCAATGCATTCATCCAAGTAGATGCTAAGTCAGACTGTCTTGGAGATCCCTCTTTCTCAAGCCTCTGGTGTGGCACATCACCTGCCTTCACCTGGCTCAGCCTTTTGTACCCACGTCCCAAGTCTCCTGCAGACTCAATTCTCTTTGCCAACTTTTTTGCCCAGTAGCAGGGTAAGTACTATACAGGTAAATCACCGTACCAAGTTTCTGCCACATACGAAGACCATCCATCTAAAACGCAATGAAGTCTAATTCTCATAAACACTCTATATCTAAAAACAAGTCTTCTCATCAACTTATAAGTACTAGAACTATTACCAATTACTTTTCAAGGGGACTGAAGATTTAGTAATGTAATTTTCCAGATCATAAATACCTCCCTAGATTCTACCAAAGTAAATATTTGATTTACTCTCTCTTGGAATCCTTTTGTGCTGGTGCATTCACAGAGAACATTTCAAATTCAATCAAGAACGTAGAACAGAATTTGAGGCAGAAATATAACTACCAGTGAAATGGCATTAAATTCCTACAACTGTTTTAATCCTTACATCTCTATCAGTAAAAATTCTGTGTTAATACTGATGATAGGATGGCAAAACATGTGTCTGTACAGACAATGTTAGCAAAGTAAATTATCCAACAAATCCCTAAATTAACATTCAAATATTTCAGATAATCAGGTAGTACAGCTTATGGAAATCAGCATCATTTTAACATGTCCTAGATATTTAATATTAAAAAAAAAAAAAATTCAAACCTGCCTTTTTCTCATTTTATTTGTGTAGAATTAAATGGTTTTCTCAGAATATTTTTCCAGGCTCATAGTTATTGCAGAAAAATATAAAACAAATATGCTGTCTCTGACAGCAACCACCTACTGATTTTACAGCATGGAAAAGTTTCAGATTACAGTTACTTAAGAACTCTGTGTGTGGGTGTGTTTGTTTAGGTGTGAGAGAAAGCTTAATTAATCATCTGAAAGTTTATCAGCAAATGCACCTAGTGCTATTAAATTCTGCTACAAATTTAAAGCAGTAGTAAAGGCAAGAAGACTTCATTTTCATCAATTTACACCTATTTCAGTTACGATAGTACAATAATGGTCAGATATCAAATTTTAAAATATAACTGTGAAACATGAATTTTAGAAAGTGTCAATCCTGAAAGTCTTGAACACATCTTAGATCAATGCTTTGTGTCCCAAGCGGTTCCACTGCTCAGGTGGTGTGAAACAGAAGCAGTCCTAGTCTCCTTTTTATGTATTAGAGCTATACACTTCTCATGTCATCTTGTAGAGTGAGAAGTATTTCTTCTAAATGGAAAATAAACAACTTTGTTTTCAAATGATGATACAGGATTTAAAAAAAAAAAAAAAAAGAGTGTAATAATGTACTTTTTAGAATAAATCTAAGCCTATTGAGCAAAATATACTAAAAGTTACTGTCTTTCAGCCTATCACATTTGAGATGACTACATGACGCCTTAAAACAGCCCAGATTGCGCAGCTTTGCAATGGAGTAACATGAAAGAAAGCACTCCATTCCTTTCCAGTGCTTTTCACCTAATCACAATGTCTACCCTTTTTCTAACTTTTTGGTTAGGAATAAAGAAAACCTACACCAAAGAAGAAAGCATGAAACTAACGCTGCCAGAAGAAACTGTTATATCCCCTATGCTCCTACCTCTGGATCTCCCACCCTTGCTCTCTCACAAACACTCTCCAACTACGGGGTAAGGCAGAATGGGAAACGAGTCAAGTGAAACCTAAAGTGTGCCAGGGCTGTGGGGCCTCTCACCCACATAACAACACGACCACACAAGTGCTTGATCCTCTACTACAAACAGGCAGGAGGGCCAGGCCATCTCCTTCAGCACCGATAAGGCTCATAGGTCTGTGGAACCATGGCATTAGTGGTCTGGAAGTGGAGCTGATGGAAAGCACCGTTCTCTGGGGCAGAAGAGGAGCTGAGCTGCTCCTCACGAGGACTTCGACTGCACAGAAAAGACACCAAAGTTGCCACTGAGCCAGCAAAATTCAGCATCCAGTAGCAGTTCCAAGGTGCATCACTGGCCTCCTCATTGATTTGACTCCAGCTTCCTAGGCTCAAAAGTAGATAACCCCAATACGACATTCTTTCATAGACCCTTGGACAGATTTATAGGTCTTGGTGAAGTATTTCCAAGAAGTCAAATAGTACCAGGGGTTTTATACCAGTGAGATGGCCCTCAAAAAATAAAGCAACCCTCCCATGCAACCAAAGAAACAAAGGCCTAATGAAATGAAACAGTCTTGGAAACAAACCAATGAATGTATTTGGAAAAATAGTACAGGTTGCCCATACAGAAATAACAAGTGATGGAATAGTAAAATGCCATACTCAGTAAGTATATACAAAATTATAATTTATTCTCTCTCTCCGGAAGCCCTAAGCAGGTATATATACCTAAGCAGGTATAACTTGTCAGAGCTCTGCAGCAATTCTAAATTAGATCAGCTGATAATTTGGCCCTTGAATCCTAGAAATTCAAATCTGAGAACAAGAGAGAGGAGAATGGAACTCCATACATGTGCCTGAGAACACCAGTATTTTGGCTGGAGCTGGTTTCTAATGCTGTGTTTCATTAGTGAAGCTAAGGGAAAAAAATAAAAACCAATGACTGCTCCATGAAAAATTAGGAGAGAAGTATTTTATAAACCTTTGTTAGTTTAGCTGTTATGAGGCTATTGCATAAGTACCTCATACTAATTTTATTGGCTCGTAGCACATATAATTTGAAAGTATTATGTTACCTGCATAAACCATACATATGGTTCAGAATGTCAGCATAATCTGTCTGTGGGAAGAGTAATGTATGGTTCTGGAATGGAGATGGTGTACATAAATTATGCAAGGTATTTTCTAATCCCCGCAATATTTCAAGGAATGGGACAGCCATTATGTAACAAGAAATGTCTCCTATACCTTTCTGACAGATGGGTCACAAGCGTTATTGCTTTTGCCTGTTCCTTCGGGGCAGGTCACTCTCTCGGTTCACTACAGTAACGTGCCACTAATTCTAAAGGCTTCATCCTTCATTCAGATTTCAGCATTTCATTGTAGCAGAAAAGCTACCAATTACCAGTTGCTTCATATGACCTTCATTACTTTTTAGCATAAGAGTGCCAAAGGAATAAGAAAGTCGCCTTGATGAAGTCTACAATAGCATGTGATGGTAATATCAAATTGCTATTTGCGTTTTCTTAAAAGTTGCCTTTGAACTGCTGTGAAACATACAAAACATTGTAGTCTCCTAGTCTCTATTTAGTCAAGGACAGATTTGCAACAAGAACCAGGAATAGAAACAGCTGCATCAAGTGGTCAGCTGTCACAAACTCCCAGTATCACTCTGCACAAATTGTTCAATTTCTCTGTTCTTCGAACTATCCCTCCAGTTGACACTCTGACAACACCCTTATTTACTTTCTTTAGAACCTAAGTCAAGTAAAAGACATAACTTTTGGATGATAACTTTAGAATGTATTTTACATTTAAATCAGAGGGTTCATAATCTGGAAACATGATTCAGTAGTGAAAATGCTGTTACACTTATTTTCCCTTTAAAAAATTATGTCCAGAAGTACAGGCAGGTCTACAGATTGAGATTTTGTAAAAATGTATTTAAAATACATATATATATATATATATATATATATCAAAGAGCAGGGTGTTTTTCATATAAGCCTATGAAAATCCCACTTTTATCATTACACTTCAAGAACTCTCTTCTACAGACTAGTTGCTTTGGTTGGACCAATTCATTTTAGTTATGCTGTACTACTGCATATGACAGGCTCAAAGGGGAGACGAAGAAGAACCAAAATTTCCAACTTCTGCAGTGACAATTCACACTACAAAAACCCAAAGCTGAATACAAAGAGAAATGAAAACCAAAGGTCTCTTCTAATATTATTGGAAAAAAGTTCCCTCCAGACCTTAATCAGTAGCTGAACTTTTTACCTCGAGTACATGTGCAAAGCTCACCAAACACTGCAGTCATGATTTTAAGCATAAAGAGCAAAATGCCACCATGCCCGAGGCTTTTGTAGTGATGAGGATTCATCAGGTGTGTTAAGATTGTGTGTCACAGCTGCCAAGATGATGAAAATCTTTCCCATTTTAAGAAGATCTACATTTTAGGTTTATTTGGATACACCTTCATGAAGGCCAAGGGAAGAAAAACTTAATCCAACATCTGGGTTATTTTTCTGTAACTAGAAGACAGCAAAAAACCTTTCTTTTACCTTTTATGTTTGTTATCTATTATTTTTAATTGCTGTTGGAAGAAAATGAAACGATTCACATAAGGACATCATCCCCACCAACACACACTAATTCTAATTGGCATCTGAGAATCACAATACTTTTAAAGCAGCCTTGCTAACCCATAGACTCTTCTAAATAAAGGAATGGTGGTTCAGCTAGCACATTTTTTGGGGCCAACTGCAAAGGTTATTTTCCCCTCTTTGGACATCTTATATAATACATATATATATATTAATTTGTTGCCTTGTGCTCATCATACTCAAACAGTGACAGAGATATAATACTTATGCTGTCATTTCTTCCAATTTATCATGCAATAGTCAAAATATGCATTCTACAAGTCATGGTCTTAAGTTGCCATTGCCTATAAGCTGTTGAGTCTTCTCAATCACTGCAAACTAGCAATAACCATGGTAATGGTTATTTCTGGTATTATACCTTTGCAAAGCAAACGTAAAAAGGACTGAACAAAGCAGATGGCAAAAGGCAATTGAATTCTATGAGCTCAAAGAGATTAGAAGTTCATCATATTGGTTAAATTGTGGTAGAACAAAACTGCGTGCAAGTGTTTAGACACTGCGCTCTATTATAACACACACATACAGAGAAGAGGTCCAGTTCATAGAAGCATTACAAATCAAAATGCAATCACTTTCTTGTGCTTAAAGTACTCTACGAGGAACTGAAAGGTTAATGAGCAAGGTGACTTTAATTGCTTTTTTCTAAATACCTGGCCCATAAACTAAACACAACTGCCTTTAAAAGCTCCATATTCCAAAATTTCTATAGTAAATGTTCTTCTGTTGGAATTTTCTATTCGTGGAACTGGACTATAAATAGGCATATAATATCTTTAATAGGTTGCAGACACCATACTCTTTTCAAATATCCTGACTTCGCTAGAGGCTATAATGACAACAGTGAAATAGCTTAGATACCACTGGGAACAATTTGTCAGTGAAGTGCACAGGGTTCAGTGTTTTCCTGTTGTTATTAGTGGCTTGTGCATTCTCACCATTACTTGAAGTAACTGTAGTAATTCCAGATTCAACCATACGTCCACCGACTAGTGGAGCGTGCATGTGTCTAGGTTTGGATAATGTACCGTCTGTAAATTGTTCCTGCTAGTCCTCTGCAATTTATTTCATATTTCCAACAACAGTCTTGAACTGACAGTGTCAGTGCCACATGTTTTTGACATTACTTAGAAAAGAGACAAGAATGATTTATGCCATTTTTCCCCTTCTCAGATTGAACAGGTATTGAAATTGTCATATATAGAAAGTCATGGGACAAAAACTTTTAGAAAACTTGACTTAGATGGAAGGTGTGAAAATGAGAGTTTCATGTCACCAGAGCAAAGGGAAGCAGTATTAAGCTAAACCTCCCCCCCCCCCC
>VXBJ01006984.1:23824-40890 GCA_013400055.1 Nycticryphes semicollaris
AGCCACAATGCTATCAGTACTAACAGCAGGATTGTACTCATGCTCCTCTTGCAGGTCTGCATGGCCATGGGCTCATGCTGTATCCAGAGTGTAGGATGCATCACCCAGGAACGCGTGGCTTTGAGAACTACCACACATCTTTGCAAACCTTATATCGGGAAATCCGTAATACTCAGATATAAACCAGTAACCAATTAAATTGTTTCTTCTTTGCTTTCTTTTTTTTCTTTTTTTTTTTTTTTTTAATTCTAGCTTTTTTTCCCTAACAGGCCTTAGGATTCCGCTTGCTTCTTCCTACTTTTAGCCAAGAAACTTCTGCTTGATAGAAAAAATAAAATAAAAAATCATATTGTTAGGAAAACACCGAGTTTTTGCAGGGATTGCAAACAAACAATTAAAATCATAAAAAGTGTTAATAAATTATCCATCAAATTCATAATCTTGCCATAACAGAGAACCAAATCTTCCTTTTAACTGTTTAGAACTTTCACTTCCTCATGCTGGATCTTGTCTGTGCTTTTTAGGTTAAATGATGGTTTTGCATACCATTTGAAGGTCTGGGAGTTTTTTTTGTAGCGTTGTTGAATTTTGGCTCATGCAGTAACTAACTTGTTATAAAAATAATTTTAAAATAGTAGAAAGTATTTACTTGGCTATTGCACTAGTAATAAGAAATTCTATTTTCACATTATAGAAATTATTTTCTACACTATGGTCATACTGGCATTCCTGTAACATATATTATCTTCCAACTTGAAGTTTTTGTGCACATTTATGAGGAATAAAAGGGGAGGTGCTTGTTGCATTTGGGGAATAGCAAACCTGCAAACAAAAAAGCAAAAGACTTAGGCAAAGCAGAGGCGAATTCAGTGCTCAGACTAATTTAAAGCAAATAAACAAATAATGGGTTAGATTATTTCATTGATAGAATCCAAAAAAAAACTTAAAGCAACTTTTTACTCAAGAGTGAGTCAAAACAATCTAGACACAAACAACATTTTCTTCCTTACCACTTCCAATGCCCAGTGATTCCTGTGTAGCTGTTGAGACCCTTATTTTCAGGTAGAAAGTGTTCCTCCAACCCAACAAATATTTCCAGCTTGGCAGAATGCTAAGCACATCCTCATGAGCACCATCAACCCTTCTAGGATACAAACACAACTGCTTTGACAGGACACAAACACTGGTAGTATTTTCGTAGGTAGGAAGAGAACTCCACGTTTTCTCAAATGTTTGGGCTAGACCAAGCAGCTGACTATCACTCTTAATATATTGTTAAATTCAGTAAAAATGTAAGGTCTGAGGAAAGCTATATGAAAGAAATTTAATCTTGAAAAGAGATATCATGTACAAGGCAAAAGGCAAATTGTAAAACACCTGAACTCAGCAACTTTCACCTCACTAGTAAGAATGATGAGGCTGTGAGAGACAATAGTACACGGTTTTTGGCCAATAGCATAATGATTTGAAAGCCTTTTCCCCAGGGCACAGCATCTTTCCCTAGCCAAAAGGGCAAGCTTAGGCTATTGCAACATTAAGCAGCTGATGAATGACCTTGTTGTCACACTTGTTTTAGGGATTGATCATGTCCAATTAGAAGAAATCAATTGTTCTTACCTAGCTCATTTACATTAATAAGAAAATATTAATGACTTCACTGCCTACAAGTATTGGGAATAGAGGGTGCGTTTACATTTTGGCCTGCTGGTATTTCAAGAGGATTCATTACCTCCTCTTATAAGAGCAAAACAAATAAACCTGCACAATTTTTCCTAGTTATTCAGCATTAAAAACAAATATTTCTCTATGCATTTAACTGACAATTGGGTCATATACCAATTAATCTTGTATTGCTGGCTCATTTTGATGGCTGTAATTTTTATCATATACAATAGAAAGCACATAATCATTTTCTTCCAATACTAACTTTGTTGAGAGAAGCACTACGTACAGAAACTCACAACCACAATTACGATTTCCTGTTCAGATAGTCATAGAGTCTAACACACCATAAGAGGAACAGGGATACAAACGTGCAGGTAAAAGCAGTTCATATAATTTCATTCCTGGAAGCGATCCTTAGGAAAACATTCAAATGGAATCTTTGTGGTGGGATTTAAAACTTGTGATGACTGCCAAAAACTTAAATAACGCTTTATCAGATGCAGGGATTAGCTTCTTTGTGAGCTACACACTATGAATACCCCATGTCTGGGCATTCATCCTGGACTTTTGTCCCAGAGGGAGAAATATAATAGGAAGGTACATTTCAAGGCAAAATTCAGAATTTGATTGCTATATTCTCTGCTCAGTGCATTCTGGTATCATTTCTGGTAAAATGTCCCAGTTAAGGGTTACAGTAAATTGATCACATAATACTACAGGAATTTATCATGTAATAGAAAAGGAATTTAAGAGCCGAATACCTAATATTATTAATAAAACAGGTCTGTGGGTAGAGACAGTTAGGGGATACAGTTTACATTATTACCTGATCCTACATTAAATTAAATAGCTGGTAAAATCAGAACTGCAAGGAGAAAATAGATTCTCAAAGGGATTTTTCAATTGGAAACTTCTGAGTGGGTAGCACAACAGTGGGTATTTACTCCCTGCAACTCTTCTGCCTCTAGAAACAGCCCCTGAGCTTTGCTTCTCCCTTTGGATCAGAAGTCCAAGCCCATTTGTGCAGAGAGACTCTGCTGCCACCCTCTGTGGTATCTGAGATGATTCAAAACACTAGCTGTAAGTAAAGTGCCAACCACTCTAATTAAAGACTTAGGGACAAAGATCTCCAGTTGTGAAAGAATAGCCACAATGGAAAACTATTAGCATGCAATTAAATACAGAAAGCATTATCAGTAACTCTAAGGTATTGGCACACAAGGAATTAAAGAGCTGCTGGTACATGAATTACTTCAATATTGAAGCAGTAGCTGCATTAATTAGTTTAACACCTTTTGATGCTTTATTTGAAAAATGGTAAGCGAATATATCTTAACTGTGTGTTTACCCCAGTCTAGTTCATTGCTACAGGCTTTTTTTTTTTTTTTTTTTTTATATTTTTTAAAAAGTATACAGGTAAGGGAGAACAAACATCAACTGTTTCCAGGGTGTCTATGATTTCTTAATCTAAAATTCAGTACAGTAATTAATACAGAATGGTGTGTTTAGTCAAAATAACATTTAGTCCCTCATGAGGCAGATACAATACTGAGAGAAAACAGCTTGTGAGAAGGATTTATACTAATTACTGATAAAAGCTATTTTTCCTGACCATACTTGTGATTATTCAAGTCTAATTTATACCAGGGCAGATGGGATATTGTTCTTCTGCTCTCACCTCCATGACGGCAACCTCTATTTAAATAAGCAGTTCCCTACCCTGCACACACAGCTACATTTCTCATATTCTTGCCTGTTAAACTATTGATCCAAGCGGTCACTAGGGAAGGCAGAGGCCGAGTGCTTTAGCAAAGCAGCCAACATAAAATAAAAAGTTTTGATTAATTTCTTTTTTAATCATGAAACTCACAGGCCCAAAGCTGTCCCCAGCAGTAGCGAAGCCACTCTGTTTTGGTGAAGGGTAACCTACCCTTTCTCCAGGGCCTTCAGAAGGGAGCAGTTCTCTTTCTCCTGTCTCCATTTGCACTTTATTCTTCCATAACTCTGCCCACCAAACCAAATAAGCTTCTCAAGCATATGGGTCCCATGCTAGTGGTGCCTCTTTGCTATATTCTGCATGGCAACGGTGTGGGGCCTTCACTTGGTCTCTGCAACAGGTCATTCATCCAAGCTCTTCACAAGGAATAGAATTTGGCTTTAAATCTTCCATCTTCCAGAAACAGCTGAACTAAAATTAACCATACACCTTCAACTCAGCCTTCTAGTTAAGCTGTATCTGAAAATACTACTGCCATATAATCAAACTAATATAGTCTGTCTCCATGACCTAAAAAAAAAATAAATCACTTGTCATTGTCACTGAAGAACAAGAGCATTAGAGCCTTATTCACCTAGTTGGGGTGTGAGGGAAGGAAACCTTGTGTGCAAGACAAGAATTCATTTTAATGCATTATTGGACTTGACATTTCGACTGGATATTCTGAATTTAACACGTGTTCTTTCAGTCACAACCGGGCTTATATATTCAGCTGAATGGCACCAGGCTACTTATAATTTTTCCTAAATGAACAATTTATTCTACACCATATTCTAGTATCTAGATACATACCACAAATTACTAGAAAAATATATAATTGGTTTTCTTCTAAATTTTGCTTACTAGTGTTATTACAAGGTAACAGACATCTCACCAGAGGAAAAAAGCAACTTAGTAACCAGACACTTCTTAGTATGTCACTTGTGGAGTTACAGCAGTCTGACAAATGGTAAAATGTTTTCCTTTTACTACTTTAAAAAAAAAAAAAATCAGCAGTAGCAAAATGTATCCTTTTTAGCAATTTATTGGACAAGTAAAACCCTCATGATTGACTATGTAAATAAGGTGCCTCAATACTTACCAATCTTCTTCATTCGTCATTTCAATAGAGAAAATAGCAAGGATCTGTTTCTCTTTTAACAAAAATGGGAAGAAGGTGGTGGGGGAAGAGGCTATAGTCTCATTTCTAATATCTTATTTCCCATGACAGTTGAAATTGTTTAGGTCAAGAGGCTGCAAAAATCAGCATACAAATACGTGCTACAAATAACATAGAGGGAGGAGGTTACAGACATCACACTTTTTCCTTTCCTGTTTACACTTATATTAAAAATGGAGTTCCAAAATATTTTAATTAAGTGTAATTTGCACAGCAACCTGGCAAACTTGACAAGTATGCCAAAAAAATAGCGGATGTGGACTGATGCACTTTGCCATATGGATTTTGGAATTCAGTAATCATGGATCTAGCACCTCTTTATAATGTATTTGGGAGAGATTGGAACATTTCTGCAAAATTGCTATAACCAGGTGCTTCTCCCTGATTATAACTAGGCTAAACTATGTTTTACTGCTCAGCTTTCCTGTAAGGAGGACAGAAATGGAAATCAAGTATATATGGCCTACACTGGCCCATTTCTTGCCTTCCCCTCCCTGATTATTTCTTTACTTTATCAAGAAAGTCACACTGAAGGGCCTATTACTTCCTAGCTACTGCAGTATAAGATACTGTAGCTGCACTTAGCTAGTAAAAGGTGCAATGCTTGGACATTACTTGGAAAGAAGACATCTGTCCTGAACTGAATTTTATAATATAAAGGTTAAGCTTAATAAAAAACTAAGACTTGAAATGGTGCAAGTACAAACTCCTTACAAACACCATATTTATCCTAGAAATAGTTAAAAGCTGCTAAGAGACTTAACTTGCAGTCAACATGCTGAGTATATTAGGAAACACACCTGCCTTGACAAGCAAAACCAAGCCCTAACTCTCACAGAAATTTGTCAGAGAGTTGGGTACATGGGAACAGTTGTTTTTTTAAATAGTTGAGGTCAATTATCCTTCACTAAGAGAGGGAACATCAGCAGCCTTGACCCAGCTTTTCCCAACAGATTTCCATGCAGAACAACCACTGATAGTTTTTTTGTTAGTTTTGTCAGTAGACCATTTGTAACAATACTGCACCGTTTTATATTCAGCCTCAACATATAGCCGGGGAGAAGAGAATAGCTTTGCCTAGCATCTTTGAGTTTATCATTCATCAGGAACCTCTGATAGCAAAAAGTATTCTAACAGACAGAAAACCTTATGCCTGTTAAAAGCGTTAAGAGCAAGCTCAAGTGAAGTTTCCATACCAAATGCCAAAACTAAAGAACGCAGGGAGCTGTGGCTAGACAACATAAGTTCAAACTTCATACTTCTAGGCAGTTTTAAATGCTTATAGACAGTGTTCATATTCCTTTCGATACCACAGAAATAATGACTCAGTCCTCAGGTTCACTGACAAGGTATTCTTTTAAGACTGACCACCACAAGTTCCAGAAGGGGGGGAACAACCCTGTTTAAGAAAAAGCAAGATAACTGTCTCAGCTGTAGCTTTTAGAATATGTTTGTCTGCAGATCTCCACAACTTCATTTTCTCCCTGACATGATGTGCAAGGAATCCAAAGAAAACAGACATATTTTTGATAGATTAGCAGCATGTCCTTCTAAGAATTTAAAGTGTGCTACCCTTGAGTATCTCTTTTGTTTTAGAAGAGAAGAAATAAGAAGTTATGTACATCTTTAATTATTTCCATCCAAGATAGAGCAGGCATTATTTCTATTCCCAGATAAACAATCCCCTTGTACTAATTGTTTCGATTTTAAAATCTAAAGATTCCTCCCTCTATAGTGTCGTGAAACAAAAATATCTGCCATAGTTGTATACACTATTTTATGTTGTAATACATACTACTCTAATTAGCTTCAAATCCAGTTTATACTTTTTAATGCTTGCTTTTTTAAGCTTATTAGCAGAAGCAAAGCACCTTCTAACCTTTCCTAAAGGGACTTGAGCAACAGAAGAGATAGAGAGCTGTCTCAACTCACCTTGAACCTATAAGAACAGACTACAGGAACTCTTTGACAGGTACTCCCCACAAAAGATTAATGAAGACCTCTTCTTCCAGCATTCGCATACACTTCCCCCATCTTTCTCACTATTCTATCTTTTATCTCACTGCTTCCTTTAGCAATACTAGCTTACAGAGCTAAATATATAGGAACATGCTAGCTCTGTATTTACAACATTCATTTTAAATGACAGTGATAAGGTAAGATCTGATACTACTCTGATCAAGTTTTGTTCACTAAAGTGCATTAAACATAAAAGAATGAAGTAAAAAAAAGTAATTGTCACTAAAACATTTGTCATCCACTCACTTTTCTGTTCCACAAAACAGAAATAAAAATCATGTAACCAACTATGGAAAAAGTAAGAAAACACCCTACATTTTAATGCAGTTTTCTTAGGAAATACTTGCTCTTTATCATATAACATGGCAACTAATAAAACATTCTACATTTAGAACTTTTCAAAAAGCCTTGCAATTGACTTTCTCTCATCTTCACTTAGACCCAGGGGCTATGTCACACACAAGAGCTACAGAAGCATGAAAGCAGCCACCAGAGCAGACAGCCCAAGGAAGATATACTACTAAATTAACCCTGAATTTGGAGTTTTCATGTTTGAAACTCTTTTCCTTCGAGCTTTTTGTCAGCCTCCAACAGTTACAACTACCATGACCATACCTGAATTGCAATATTTTCTAAACAGAAGACTATTCTATATTTGAAACAGAAAAAAATTTATTTTATTAGGTAAGCAGCAAGTAGTGAAAGGGACAACACTTCCTGTGGTGACCAGAATTGGTAGCACAATTACAAGAAAGCACCAGGCCTCCCTGAAAGATTCCACATGCAGCTAGGAAAAGTGTGATCAGCAGTCACAACACTCGGTTTTCAACTCAAAGCAAAGTGCGGTTTTCTTGCCCTTCATGTCAAATAGTTAAGCAGATTTGCTGGATTTCAGAAGTATTCATGTTGCTGTTACGTTCACACATTAGCGCCCTGCTTCCTTCCTCAGATATTCTTCTACTTCCATCAGTAAGTCAGTCCACACACTTAGGCCACGAACTTTGAAGTCTCCATCCTGTGCCTTGAGGAGTTTCAGAGCAGTTTGGGTCTGTCCCCTGAGCAGCGCAGATCCCTGACAGAGGCAGCTGAATCGCTCCCTCAGCTCCTCCCAGGACAATTCAGCCTTGTCAAGACAACTTTTAACCCACTGTCCCTGCAAGGGGTCATACAGTAAGTGGCTTCCCCAGCCAGTTAAGAGGTCCAAATAAGGCTTGCTGAACTGGGAATAGTGGCCAGCTAGTGAGGCAAGAAGGGAGCCTGGGAGGAAAAGGCAGAAGGCAGAAAATCGCTCCAGGCTCCCCAGCAGCCAGGAAAGCAGGGGCCTGATAGAATAGTCATCTCCCGTTGCACTCCCCTGGTTTCCGCCCAGGCTGTTCCCGTCCTGACTCCTGTCTCTGGCCAGCTCAGCCCCACTCCCCTGTCTCACCAGCAGCAACGCCGCCGCCACCACCTCGAAGGCCCGGGGCTGGGGGAGCTGCTCCAAAACACCCGACATCCAGCGCAGCCGCCCCGCGGCCTCCCCAGCCGGCGCGGCCTCCCCAGCCGGCTCGGCCTCCTGCTCCTCCTCCCGCAGCCGGCTCAGCAGAAGCTGCGCCTCCGCTTGCACCTGCGGCTCCAGTCCCTCCGGGGGTCGCGGCAGGCCGCGGGGCAAGACCAGCAGGCGGGAGGCGGCCTTCCGGCGGGCGAGGAGCGCAAGGCTGCAGGAGTCGGGGTCGGCCTCCACCCTGGGAGGCTGCAGAAGGCTGTGGAGCAGGCGGCGGCAGGCGGCGGGCGACAGAGCGCGGTTCTCCAGCAGCGCCAGACCCAGCAGCTGCGGGCAGCGGCCCAGGTGGGGGAAGCCGAGCAGAGGGCTCGGCTGACCCCGCCGCAGCCGCCGCCCCAGGGCCTCCCGGAGCCGAGGGCGAGTGCGGAAGCGGTCGTGGAGGTGTTGGAAATACCGAGCCCACTCTAAAGCCCTGTCAAGGGTCACGGAGTCCCAGTCCCGCACCAGGGCGGAGCGGGAGACGGCCAGGAGCGCGGGCAACTGCCTCACCTGCTCCAACACAGCCTCCATGGCGGCCAGCCCGGGCCTTGGCGCCACCGGTTTGAACAGAAGTCCCACCTTACGCCAGCAACGGCAGCCAATCCGAACCGGGGAGGAAGGAAATTTGTAAATCTATTGGTCGAATCTGATGTCAATCCGCTGCGAATAGATTTTCCCTTAAAGGAGACTTTAACCGTCTTCCTCCGTTAGTCGTTTGTGTGTGATCCCTCAGGAAAGGTCAAGAAGTTGAGCCCAATGAAAGCATTTCCCTCACGGTTATCTCCCAGACAGTATGGTAGAAATGTGCTATACCTGCTCCCCCCTGTAGTGAGGAGAGGCAACTCCTTCTCCCTTTCCTGCCTCTGCCAGCTCAAGGGCAGTTTTACATGGCAGACTAGCAGTATTAAGCATAGCTTGCAGGATGCAACTTACTTACGCTTTGGAGCAGCCACTCCTCACGTCTGCTACCTCAAGGGCTTCTGCTAAGCTAAGGGACGGGTCCTTTCCGTCCATCCTTGTCCCCATGGCAGACCTGCCACACTCAGCATTCCCTCATGGCGTGGTAGGCAGTAGGCCAGCCCTGCTCCCAGCAGCTTCTGCAGGTGCCTCCTGCTCCCCTGCTCCTAAGGGGGTGAGGTAATGTTGGGAAGGTGGTGGGGTGCTGGACCTGATACTGCTGGGTGCTCCTCAGGATGTTCATCATTCCCATGGCATAATGCTGGCCCCTGAATCACTGAATGGTAGGGATCAGAAGGGATCTTCAGGGATCGTCCAGTCCAACCCCCCTGCCGAAGCAGGTTCCCCACAGGAACGCATCCAGGCGGGTTTTGAATATCTCCAAGGAAAAAAGATTCCCCAACCTCTCTCAGCAGCCTCTTCCAGTGCTCTGGCACTGGAAGGAAAGAAGTAAAGAAGTTTACGTTAATGTTGAAGAACCCACTGAGTATTGCTATTACCACTGAGCAGGTATGGAAGCAGCCGAGGGGTCTGGTGAGCCCCCAGTGCTGTTGGCTGCTGCAGTGCCTGGGGCTGGGCCTGTAGGGGGCCATTCCCTCCTTACCACACCAGGCAGGACATGGCCCCATAGCCCATCCCTTGGGTGTTGGTTGTGAGGGACCACACAAATCCTGCTGCCAGCCTGCCTGCGCACCTGCTTTGGTACAGGCTTTCTGAAAGGCGAGAGCAATGCCTGGCAGAGTAAATGAGGTCTGACCAGAACCTTGCAGGAGCCAGCAAAAGAAACCAAACTATAATGCTCTGAGCTACAGTATTGTAGGGTAAACCATAATGTTTTTCCTCTGTGGCTGAACTCGTCTTTTCTTTTGTACATTTTAGTGCTGGAAATGGTTTCCCCTGAGTTTATTATCTAAAGGAGTAGCATTTTTGGGTAATGGAGTGAGTGTGCAGTAGACAGCAGCTAAATAATCATTAGCTCAGACACTAAGGGACACAACTCTTGTAGCCTCTGAGTTACACCAGACTTCAAACTAACATGGGTGAAAGACGAGAAAGAGGTCCACAACTTCCTTCTACTGCTTTCCTTTCTGCTAAGGTAAACTGAAGTGGTTGAACAGAACCACTGAACCCATTAGAGTCTCATGCCTTGCTAGGGGCATGCTCAGAACTTGTCCCCTGCCACATATCCCAGCCCTAAAGGTGACTGGTAGCTGTTAGTGACCGACTTCTCTAATTCACATCATACTTCCAAAATAAAGCAAAAGAGAGAATAAGAAAATTGTATGAAAAGGTTTAGATACAAGTCTCCGGTCTTCAAACCTGGACTGCCCTGAATAGTTGTTTAGGAAAAATCCTTCTCATACTTTCAAGAAAACAGAATTTTCACCCAATTTTCTTATTTCAGTTGTTTCATTTATTTTTAAAATAATAAAAAAAAAGGTTATAGACTTGATGGTCTAAATCACCTGTAGGTTACAGGCCTAACACAGGAACTAGAATGACATTCCACAGGCCTTCGGCTTGAAGGAATTCATAACAGTCCCTCAGTATCTAGTGGTCTAGTGGGAAGTGTCCCTGTCCATGGCAGGCAGGTTGGAACAAGGTAGTCTTTAGTGTTCTTTCCAACACAAACCATTCTATGATTCTATGAGATGTAACTATAAAGTATTACAAGATATCATTATAAAATAGATGTTTTTCTCCTGAAAAATTTCTTTTAAGCTTTCTGTTAACTGCTTCTTGAGTAATAAACATGAAAGGTGTAATAAACATACAGGTGGCTAGAGATTTGTTGCATTATTAACAATGGAATTGCTTTTGTTATTAATGAATTCATACTTACCTATCGTCTGCCATGCCCATATACTCCACAGCATATTATAAACTAATATACATTAAAGAGAAGATGTAACATACAAACTTTTCCATTACATAGAATTGAGTGCAACATTTTGGGACATTTTACTTAATGCTTTA
The DNA here is from genome assembly GCA_013400055.1 of Nycticryphes semicollaris. Classification (NCBI taxonomy): domain Eukaryota; kingdom Metazoa; phylum Chordata; class Aves; order Charadriiformes; family Rostratulidae; genus Nycticryphes; species Nycticryphes semicollaris. Next base: position 34,901 of record VXBJ01006984.1, read on the forward strand.
TTTAAGTGGAAAAGTGATAGAACCCTGAAATGGTTGAAATATAATTAAATATTATGTACTTTGGCCTCTTGGTTATGTTTAATGCAGCATCTCTTGAATTAAGTGCTGTGGCATACGGGAATAAAACAGATTCAGTTAATTTCAGACCACATTCTATTTTAGTGAGGGATATTTTTGGATGCACATATGCTCCATGTCATGAAGAAGAGAAGAGATATTTCCCTTTATGTCAGAAAACTTTTCGCAAGAAATCTTTCACATTATTGCTCTTTTTTCTTTATTGGATGAAGTATATGGTTTTATACCCTGCAAACGTCTCCATATGTTTCAGGTGAAAGAAATCAAATAATCACATTTGCAGTACCAGGAAACTAACAAAAACAGGTTGTGAAAATCTAACCAGACTGGAAAAAAAACTGAGTTATATGGTATCTGGAATATTCTTGCATGTGAAGGGAGATGGCCTGTTTGCTCTAATGGGTCTCTGTAGAGCTGACTGAAAAATGGAATTTCCGTTTTACGAAAAACTCTGAATATTTCAGCACTTGGTTTTGTCTCAAATTAGGATGAAAAGTCTATGAGCATTTTTCATTAAAGGGATACAGTCTGACATCTCTGTAATAAAATGGTTCATTCAAAAAGACATTTATGTATTTCTAGGTATTACAGCTGTATTTGGAGTCGTCAGTCATGATGGGGCACAGTTGATGAAAAATAGAGCCTGATCTGACGAACAGGAGAGTTCTGCATAAGAATGCAATAGAAGATGAATTCAGGGAAGAAACAAGAGAAACAAGGTAACACTGAGATGTTATGATTCATAGTTATGGTTATGATTCATGTAATAAACTACAGTAGCCCTCAGAAATAGTAATTCTTTTTCCACACTCACCGTCAAAGGAACTCCCTTTTTACTCCAAGTTTTGTGTTATTATTTGAGAGCCTAGCCATTCTCAGAATGTGTTTTGTGATCTACTGTAAGACTGGAATCTATTTATCTGTTGATTGATCCACTGATGCTGGTGCCATGCAGCAATCAAAATAAATTGAACAATCGTGGTGTCTTTCTCACAGGCAAATTATTTTCCTATAACTTTTAAGTGCTAGGTCTCTCCCTTCTATGATCAGTTTTAGTTTAAGTAGCCATAGGGTTTTTCCTACCAACAGCAAGGTTACTAAACGTCAAAGTTTGCATTTGGTAGTTGCTTTTTATCAACTTAGGTTAAGTCTGTTGCTACCCAATAGCACTGCTGAATTGTGTAGCCATTATATCAGTACAGTGATGAGGTGGTTTTCTGCCTAAGGAACATCTATACACTAGTGGGGAGATACTTAGGAGGACTAAGGTGGTGAGGTACAAAGTTAATATTGGGGAAGAGGATGGGAAAGGTTGTGTCAGGCTGTCAGGAGATATGGTGAGAACACAGGGTTGGGGGGGAACAGAAAGGTGAATGGATGTTTCAGATAGCTGGATGTGTGTGTGTGTGGGTTGCTTTCCTACTTAGCTTGATTACTTTTTAAGAAAATAACCTTAAATGTTCATTTCTGTGCCTCACATAGGCCTTTAGTTGTTTAATATCAGTTTGCTTAATTATTAATGATTCTTGTAGTAGTCTCTCTTACTGTTTTACATTGTGTTTGGATGTGTGTTTCATGTCACATAAACTATGCAGTCTCTTGATTTTTTTCTAACAAGAAATGGAACCCCCAAAGATATCTTAAAGAAAATTATGCAGACCATGTGTGAGGGCATGAAGCTTCCTTCTATGAAGGAAGGACAGGGAAATAAGTTAAAATACCCTTTTTCAACTATTTTGAAGAATTATCACTACTGAAAAGTAACCTCTTTGTTTTACATGATTTAAAAGCCAAGAAGAAAACAGACAGAAGAGGGAACAGGATGTATTTTGCATGTTAGACTAGAGTACAGATTTAAAATTACAACACATCAGAGTGCTTAAGCTCTCTACTATATGTTCTTGCAAGTAGTTATGATACCGTGAACAGGGAAACAGGGATAGCCAGTGTTTCTTATGTTTTGGGTTTCGGTTGTGGTGTGGGGTGTTTTTGTAGTTTTTTGTTAGGTTGGTTTGGTTTTAGTTTTGTTGTTGTTGTTGTTTTTTTGTTTTCCCCCCAAAAAGTCTATCTTTTATTTTAATCTCTAAAATAAGCATTAAAATAAGAAAAGAGTCCTTGACAGTATTCATCTACTGTTGTGTTAAGCTGTAGTAAATGTTCCTGTATTACAGCTTTTGATTGATGAGGTACAAGGCAAAGAAAGTTGTTGAGCAATTAAGAAAAGTGTCTGTTAGATACAGAATTTGGGAAGTCATTTCCACAGCTCCCTGAAAACGAGCCCACTTTTCAGTGAAGCACTGCAAAACAGTTTCACAAGCCATGCGTTTTGTGTGAATCACTGTACTGTTTTATCTAAGTGGAGGAGTCAAGTAAAAGATTCATATGAAGTTTTATGGAACTAGTGAGTTTCTTCACTCTAGTTATGGAGCCAGTAAAGTTCACCTTGGCAGGGAATATCAGTTTTGAAGTAAAATTGGTCAAACTAGCCAGAAGTCTGGATTCCGTTGTTGTATTTTACTTCCTCTCAGAAGTCATATTGGCTGTAACATCATTACAGTATTTCTTCTGAATATGAATTTACTAATCTATTTACTCAGTATGTAAAACTCCAAAGTGGTCTTTCCTTAGGTAGGAGGTGTTATTTCAAATCCTAAAAATGGATACATTGAGAGAGATATATGATCATCTCTATTTCTGGCACTATTATTCACTTTCTAACTGTAAGGAGGGTTGTTTAGCTGTCTCTAACTGCATGCTAGGAGTAAGGTTGCCACACTTATTATATAGAAACTTATGCATATTGATGATTCTGAACTCGTGGACCATTCTTGTAGAATTTCTTCTTATTTCTGGAACAAACTTTGCAGAAAACATGAGATTATTAGTCAAGTGAGTATCTGACAGACTCAGCTCTTCCGTGTCTTCTGGTGAAGTCTTTAGAATTTTTTTTTGTCAATGCAATCTCTTATATTTCAAAATCTAGCAAGGTTGTGGTGGGCTTTTGGAATGAGAACACAACAAGTGTAAAATCAAATGGCATAATAAACGTATTGAACCTATTTAATTTGTACATCAGCATGAGCCTCAGACTGTTCAAATGGTGTATCTGTCAGCAGTGTTTTTTTCCCTGAAACCTTCTGTGCTATGCTCCAGTTAGGATAGTGTGTCAAGTCCTGCATATGCTGATTGTAGTGTATCAATGTATTAATAGCAATGTACATTTGCAGTGTGTTAGACCTATGATTTGAGTAGTTGATGTCAATGTTGTATAATGCATTAGAGTGAAAACTGATAGAAAATCCATGTGTTGAAGGATATGTCATTACTAAGATAACGTAAAAACCACCCTAATTAGGAAAATTAGGAATTTAGGTACTATGAGTCAGGAGTATACTACAAAGCTACTAAACTAGGGTATAGCTCTTCAGTATATAAAGCTTCAGTATATATAGCTCTTCAGACATAAAATTAAGTAAAATTGAGTGGCAAACTGTGCCACCTTTTCCTGACTGGGAATGGTTTATTAGAAGTTAAATTACTACATGTTTCTGAATGTCCCTCTCACCAGATGAGCCACATTGAAAGATCACACATGTATTCCAAAACCAGTTGCAGTTGCTAAGTGTGTAGTAGCTATAACTAATTTTGCCTTCAGGTTCCTTGGGCTAATGCATTTTAACTTACATTTGCTGTGGGATAAACTGCATGCAGGCAGGCAGTTAATGTTGCTCAGCTGATGAACGGTAAGGTATTAAGCTGTGTGCTTTGATCACTTGCTATTTTTTGTGATACCTTTTAGAGAGGTTTTGTTTGCTGTCTGTTGTGGTGGTGCATTTGATAGATCTCAGCATGTACTAATTAGAGTATTTGTCTACGTGCCCTTTTCCAGGCTTCTTTTCATTTAAGCCAAGAAAACCCTTAGTTACTTATGTTAAGTATTTTTATTATAGGATCAGGTGCACAGACTGAGCCTTCTGGGCAATTTGAAACCATCCCCCCTTATTAGGGTACCTGTTAAGCAGTATCTTAAAGAGCTGTCTCTTTCAGAGACCATCTTATCTTCTGAAAGTAATATTCCATAAAGCTTGAGTCATAAAACACTGGCTATGGCTAAAGCTTTGTAATTTTAATATATAACACTGTGGTATTTGCATGAAGTCAACCATACAAGAACTAAGCTTAGTCTAGCATCACAGGTTTAGTATTTAACAATGAAGGGTCTTAAAGAGTACTGCAGGGGGAAAAAATCTGTACATTTGAGAATAGTATCTAAGAATTCTTTCCTACTCATAGATTCTGTGTGTTTCCATGACAGTTAAATTGCTGTCATTCACAAGAGTACGGGGAGATCTTATAAACACACTTTCATGTTGGAACTGGTTATATTTTTCACTTGCATAAAAAGATACATAAAACTCAATGCAAGACAGCTATGTATAGAGCTATTTATATGTATGTCTGGGTTCTAGTAACTTAAGTAATTTGGATTTTTCACTTCCATTGCCCTAGTATCCTGAGAACATCTTAAATTATCAGATACACTAATATCGCTCCTTCATAGCTCTGTACAGTGTCTTTATGAATAATACATTAACACACACACACATGCACATGCTGGATAGACATTTCTTTTTTTTGAGCAATAAGCCTTTTAAGTATCTGTTGTTTCCATTTTCATGTCTCCAAAGCTTTTATGTGAATTCTTCCAGCACATTTCTCATTATTCTCTCAACCTTTCCTCTGCTGGATGGCTGGGGTTTCCAGACATATAACCTGAAATGTCCTGGGAGAATTTACATAAAAACAATAAAGCCAAGGAAATGGAAACCACAGAATATATACATAATTTTTTTTTCAGCCTTTGCTAAGAAGCTCATTGGTTAATATCTACAGAGGAATTCAATTTTCCATATTAACATCCTTTTCACTGTGAAGCAAATGTGGGAGAGTGGGATGGTAAGAATAATTACTTAACTGAATGGGGGTGGTGTTATATGTTAATCTCATTAATGATTACAAGATTTTACTTTTCTCCATCCTATTATGTCAAGAAGAACATCCCATTAAAAAAAAATCATATAAATGGCTAAATCAAGCAAATGTTAATGCAAAATTTTGAAGGGGTTTTTCTTCCTATTTGAGAAACGTTTAAGGGGTTTTTTATTCACTTATCTAAACACATGCAAAGGAATACTGGTTTCTGTTATCTATACTCATAGCATCCTCTGAAAGCAAACCATTAAAACTAATACAACCACTTATAAGATGAATAGTACAGTAAAAAAAAATATTCAGATTCTATTGAGGGCCACTTGTTAATGATGAGTTGTGTACTTGTCTCTGGGTAATGCCTCTGGCAGGCTTTGACAGGATCTTCCTGATGATAGGCTTCTCATATCACAGAAACCACAACCATAGCTGTCATATTGTCCTGCTACTGATATTTTCTGCAGAAAAGGCAGGCCAAATAAACACAGACTTAAGCTTCTTCCTTAACTTCAGAGTTTTAAACACAACAGTGTTCTTTAAGGAGTTTTCCCCACATTTTACAGAAAATACTGACATTTAATTAGTGAAAATGCCCAGAAAACAAAATACTTGGATGTGGTATTACAATTCACAACTTAGCTAATAAGTGTATTAGAAAATTCTAGTTCATAGCGGAACCTGAGACATTGCCATTAGCTTTCTCAATAAGACAGCAAATTAGCAGTGCTAAAACAATTAATTGTACTTGCAGAAAACAATAACAGGGAGTTAAAAAGAAAAAAAAAAAGAGTTGAGGTTGTAGCACGTAGAATAAACCTAAAAGCCAGCAGAAGAAAAATTTGCTATGTAGTTCATACCTGTGTGTGGGGTGAAGGTGGTAAGTGAAGATCAATTCCTAGAATTAAGGAAAAAGTCTAAAAGAG
>VXBJ01006984.1:53680-86085 GCA_013400055.1 Nycticryphes semicollaris
GTGGGGGGCAGCTGCCGGGCGCTCGGAGAGATGCGGGGGGGTAGGGGGTGGGGGATTCCCCATGCGAGGCAGCGTACGCGTTTCCAGCCCGTCTTTCCAGTAGTTCATACTCGCTGTATGCCTCCCTCCCGCAACCTCTGCCGTATCTTTCGGGCGGGTCCAGGTAGCCGTGGGTTGGTTGCTGGTGGTGCAAGGAGAGGGAGAAGGACGGGGTTTGTACGTTTTGCGGTGCTCGTGGGAAATACGAGCGCCGTCTCGGAGGCTGCGGCAAGAGGTGGGTGGGAGGCGGCCAAGCCCTGCCGCCGGGCGGGTGGCTCCACCGGGGTGCTCCCGGCCTGCCCACTCCTGCCCCAAAGGCAGGAGGGATGAGACCTCTCTATTCCAAAATCCATCCTTCCAAGTTCTTGCTTTCCTCTGTAGGCTCTAGATTAAAATCTCGGGAGAGCAGAGTTTGACTTCTAAGAGTGTTCTGTTTCTTCACTAGCGCTTTACTTGTAAGAAATGATGGTCGCTGCCTTCCTTATCTAGGATTGCTGTCAGCATCCTGCTGTGATGGTGTGTGTCAGCTGAGCCCGCTGGCTCTACTGGTTTTGCGTGCTCCTAGGGGAGAAGGGCTCTTGGGGCACCAGGAAGGATGCACTGCAGGCTCCCTGGTGCAGTTCTGACATTATTTTGAAATGAAAGGTGAACAAAAAAAGTATTCTTCAGTTTCTACGTATACTAAATTATGAATTTTTTTTTTTTTTTACCTTGGAGTAGATGCTGTGCCAAATGTAATGGTTTTATGATGGTTTTGTGATGTGGATTGTGATTTAATAGGAAATTAGCTGACATTCCTAAATTCATATCATATGAATTTAGGCCATCTGATCAGCATTATACGGTGGTATCCCAGTTGGAACTGCAACCAAACCAAATGTGGATGGAGGTGAGGAGAGTCAGTATTATCCTCAAGTCTGTAGTTCTTACTGACTTTAGGGTGCTAACTTATTTGTTCGATATATTTATTTTACAGACTGTCATATTGGCACACTTACTATCCAAAGTACCTCTTTGACTCCACATTACACCTCTCAGTTAAGCTTCATGCTAATTTCAGGACAGGATGTGGAAATGGAACTTCATAATTAAAAGTCAGCTTGTAATACTGTCCACATAGTGTGCTTGCAGCAAGAGACGTGCTTATACTCCTTGGAGCATGTGATATGTCAGTTTTAAATATGTATTTCCTTTTCTAGTTGGTGAAGGTTGAAACTTACTTTGTATTAATTTTTAATGGCTAGTTTGCTTAGACAAGCAGAAAAACTACAGTAAGAGCCAGGCAAAGAGAAGTCAACTTGAAAGTTTTTGGACTGTGTTAGAATTGGGCTCAGTTTCCAGAAGTTATGATTTTATGAGCAAGTAGATATTGAACATTCCTAAAGTTTTGGTTTGGTCTATGTGAGAAGGACTTTTTTCTTTGCTTTTGGTAGAGGAGACTAGGCATAGTCCTGAAAATGTCTGGGCTTCCAATGATTAGCTCAGATTTTTAAGTGCTGTTAACTTGTTTTGGTCTGGCCTCAGACCAAGGGCCTTATAGGTCTAAAGTATCGGTAAGCTGTTGTGCCAGGTTCTCTATCCTCCAGTCGAAGTACTGCACACATTTGTAATAAGTATATTCATAATGTAAAGGACAAAGGCTTCTTGTGATTAAAGTTTACTTTATCAGTGTAGATCACATTTTGATGTAAGCCCTTAAAAATTCTAATTGATTAATGAGTTTCAGATGGTGGTTCCCCTCCAGTGCCCCTCCCCCGGCTCCTAACATGTACAGTATGCTCCAAGTTAATCTGGGAAAGCTCCAGGAACCTTGGGCTAAATTGGTTGTGGTATAGTTTATAAGGATAATAAAGTAACTAGAAAAATTGAATTTCCTTACAAAAATATGCTTGCTGCATTTGTGAGCTTATGTTTTATCTGCTTGTTTATGATAGTGAGAAAACTAAGGTTACAGCTATATGTATCTAGAATGATGCAGACAAGAATGACCTGGTGTTTTCTTACAAAAGGTAAAGTTCTGTGAGAGCTCTTGAAGAGGAACAATGTGATGTAGTAGTAGAATTACTTTCAAAGTGATACTGTTTGTTTTTACATATGCAAAGGGGCAAAATGAATGTGATATTTGTAGCAAACTGGAAATTACAGGTAGTAAAGTATGACTGAGTAACATCTACCAGTGAGTGACAGGTCTCTGTTTTTTTTCCCTACTGCTTCTTTTAGTCGATTTTAAGGATTTCAAGTAGAGGAGCATTCATCGTTTAACTTGGGGAAATTATTCCACTGTCTAGCAGATCTCACCATAGGGAACAGTTTCCGGACAGTAAAAATATCAATTACAGAAGTTGTTAGTTACCTCTGTGGCTCTCAAAGGAAGACATTCACATCTCTTCCCCTTTGCCCCGTTCTGTGTATAGGTGTGTATACACATGTATTAACATATGTGAGGGCGTGGAAAAACAAGAGCAGCCTTTAGCCTGTGGCCTAATAATATACTCTCCAAATCTGAAAAATATACCAACAGCAAGGCAGGAAAACTGAAACCAGTTTTCAAATGTGAATATATTTATGCTTGTATGTGCTATGTCTGTAAAACTGTCACTTGCTTATGTGAAACTGGTGATGGCAAATATGTGTGTCTCCAGTTGCGGGCAGCCTCATTTCTGTTTGCAGAAATGTGCGTTTTGTTGCTGCAACTTAATCTGTTTATGAACATTGACTCTTTTATTTAAGCCTCTTTTGCACCCAACTTGTAGTTACAGTAAGTGAATGCTTTGCACAGTCCACTTAAACTCCAGTAAAGTTTCAAAAGTTCTGTTCTTTTCCATCTGCTTGAGGTGATTAGAACTAGCAGGGAGATCCAGCAGAGACCCTTGCCAGATACTCATGAGCTCTGTTCTGGCTTTTGATCCTCTGTCTCCTCTCTTTCCAGGATGGCTGCTTTCCAATAGCATTACCTTCTCTCTAAGACAGCAGGAGATTGTCTGCAGTTACAGTCGATACCCCTCTGTCAAAGCCAATGTGCAGTCTAGCGCTCAAGTTCCAGTTCCTTCAGAGAAAACTCTTGCTGCTCTTGTATAAGTTACTGTCTGCTCTCTCTACTGCTGACAGTAAAACTATTGCACAGTTGCATGCCTGATGTTTTGTTTCTTTTACAACTGATAGCTAATGTGCTTCCTCAATCATATTACAAGACACCTCGTTTCACAAGCTTAAAACCTGCATACTTAATTACATGAAGATGTTATGGAATAGTCTTTGAACCCAGTATCCAAGGCAGAGTTATGTCATCTTCTGTTCCAGTTGTTCCGGCTGTGTAGAGCAGCTAGGCCACTGAATTGGCATATATGCACAACCTCAGTCCTGGAATACTGTTTCGGCTGCCAACTGAACAGAGACAAATTAGCTCACCTGCTAGGCAATGGTACCTGGGTGAGCCAAAGCAGATGTCTGTTGCCCAGTGTCACAGTCAAGCTGCTATGGTAGAAAGGGGACATCATGTGTGACCTTTGTGTCAGAGATTATTTGATTGGTGTCTAAACACAGTTCTGTATTTGTGATAAGTGTTTATTTTTTCCCCCTCCTAACATATTTTTATTCTTTCCTAACTGAATACAAAGAAAAATGCTTGTTTTGCTGGATACTTAATTTCTATGCTACTTCTTAAGCCAAGTTATAAAGATTAAGTGATTCAGCAAGGCTTCTTCATCCCTGACCTAGAAGGACTGTATCTAGGAGCAAGTTAAAAAGAGTGGTTCAAGCCTTCTTTGTTTGAAAACTAATGCACGTGTAATTAGGAATAAGGCTGAAGCAATAGTGAAACTCGTGTTATATAGAGAGTTCTGCACAGCCAACTCAGTATAAGATGTTATGTGCATATGCTGGAACTGGATGGGTAATTTGGAGTAAAAGCTTACTGTTTTGCATGCTTAATTCATAGGTTGGAACGCATGTATTTTCTGTGTATGTTTATGTATGCATATATGCACACTTTTGTATACACATTTTTACTATATAGAAAAAAATTTTACTCCTGATTATACTTGATTTTGCTGAAGACTACCATTATCACAATTTTACAGGTAAGGAAGTTTGTTGGAATAGGAAGTGGAATTGAATCCAGGGATCTGCAACTGTGAGTGCCTAATTGTGCAGCCAGTTTTTCTTTCTGGATTAAACAGTTTTTGCTTCCTGTGTGTTTTAAGTACAGAGTCCATCCCTTTTGTTCTACCAGTTAACACCAACAAAAGCCAGTGGAATTACAGAAGATTACTTGTTTGATTCTCATTGCTTTCACCTGATGATCGCTGACAACAATCAGCAGATAGTCTAACTTACACTGCTGGCAAAATACAAGCGGTGAGCTACAATAAACAGAAAACTAAATGTACTACTGTAAAGCAAAATAAAAACTTCACTGTTTGGTAAATGGGAGCAGAGAGAAGTATAACCTTTCAGTGTGTTGAATCTGTTACATGTCACTGAGTGTACTGTGAACTATCCCACACTGAATTCTTTAGCTAGACAATAAGTCTAAGAATTTGAGATATCGTACTCTTATTGAGAGAGGTGGAAAAAAAAAAAAAAGGCTGTGCTGCATAAATATGACCTGTAACAAAACCGAATGAAAAGTAAAGACCTTTCCTTGTCTGCCTTCAGAATAGTAGGGGGAAGAAGTTGCTTTTTGAGGAACAAAGCATTTAGGTAAGGTAAGTTTTGAAAATGCTTGTGAATGTCTCACATCAGCCTTCACAGTTTATAGAGAAGGGTAACATTCTATAAAATAGTTGACAAGTTTGTCTTGGGTAGTTTTAAAGAGCCGTATATATGATGGTTTGATGTTGCTGTTAGAAAGTAGTGAGATTAGGAAAAGCAGTTATTTTTTGGCTACTTTGTTTGTACTTTGTCTGCCAATAGGAAAGGATGAAATAGGTTTTGGAGCCAAAGAGGCTTGCCTCAGCTATGGTGATGTGTCCTTCAATGCTACTGTCCATCTCTGTAGCAAGGGAGTCCATTTCTCTAAGGAAATTCCTCACTGCTAAATTGTCAATAAACTTTACTTCTGCTCACCAGAGAATAAATATGTTAAGACATTTAAGGAGGTGAGTTGCTGGTATCAGAGTGAAGAATCAAGAGCCTTGACTACAGGTAGAATCTTCAAAGGGGTCTTGAAGGAGCTCAGGACCCAGTTTCTGTCACCTTCATCTGACTATATTAGTTCAGCTTCTTCACAGATCCCAACTAGTGTGTGATAAAGTTTTAATAGTTAATGTATGGACTTTTACAATTGATGAAGTAGATAAATGTTTTAATGAGGCTTAGGTACTTCAGCACTGAAGTATTGTGGAGGCTTAAGTTAAACTTGGAAGTTCAGTTGTGGTCAGTGTTTGCATAAAGAATGATTAAGAGTATAATAGCTTTTGATGCTTGCAATTTGATAAGGGAACCAAAATATCTCTTGCAGAATTTGTGATGGGAGCTACAGGTAACAAATTGCAGTTTGCTCCCTGTAGGCTGATATTTTTAATTTCTTTTAAAAATCCAATGTAGAATTTTTGTTGCTTTGATTCTAACAAGAAAGTGTTTTACTAGAAGTGTAGGGCACATTTTCAGAGAAGTGGAGAAGGGGGTTCAGAAACAAAGAAAATTTAAGCAGAGGTAAGTTTGGACTGTACGTGGTTCATTGGTGATTCTTCAGGGTTCTCAGTGGAAACTTTATCAGTACTAACCTTCTCAGTCTGCAGTCCTCGCTTTGCATGCCCGCTTCACAAATTAACCCATACATTATTGTCAATTCAGGGCTATGTCAAGCAGACCCAGTTCCAGCATAAAGATGCCTGGATGCTTTTCAGCTTCTAAAGATTTTTTTTGTCACCTGTCTATCTGACTTTCCTCTTCTTTCCTAGTTTTCTATTCTGAAATCCCGTGTCCTATTAATCTATCTTAAACTCTCTGAATCTTCTCTCTTCTTACCACCACATTTACTACCAAACTGGAGCAAACCATGCATCCTTCGAAACCAGAGCTCTTTATTCTCCCACTTTTCTTCCTTCAGTGAGTCTCAAAAGTTCCTTGAGACTTTTACATAGTCTGGCTGAGTTTTATGAAACAAGAGGTAGGTCAGTATGGAATATATTCCAAGATAACTCTGCATATAAGAGCCAAACTGAAGTAACATCTCAAATCCCTGAATTCTTTGCTCTATGTCTCCACAAAGATTAGTGTGAAGCATAAACAGATGATACTAGTTTCACAGACTGATGGGGAAACCCAAGCTGCCTCTGTGTCGCTGCTCCAGACACCTTCCCTCTTGTGGTTTGTTTTTTTTTCTTTTTTCTTTTTTTTCTTTTTTCCTCTACTTTTAGAGAAATGCAACTTTCAGCTCTCAGACCTTAGAATTACTTGAGCTCCACTGGTAGCAGCAACCTTTCTCATGTCTGGCTGGCTGTCAGGTGTATTATAATACTGTTGGTTATTAATTAGCTTCAAGTTTCAGAGGACACTTTATATATATGGTCTTGGAAGTGGTAAGGTAGGTGGACTTTTCCTGAGGTGAAAGAAAGGGATGTTGTGTCTGGAGGTTTCCTGTTAGGACAACTCAGCTCAGTGTGTGCCATGTGTTATACACCTAGCAGGGCAGACCTTGCTTCAGGTCCCAGAATGAATACTGCTGTGTGCATCCATGAAATATAAAATTACAGAATAATTTAGATTAAAAGGAACATCCAGGGGTTGCCTAGTCTAACCCCCTCCTTAGAGCATGTATGAACTGTGAAAATATTTCCAGTGAAGAGGTGTAATAGTGCTTCTTTGTACAGATAGATTTTTCCAATCTACATTTCAAAAGAAACAAATTGCAGGACTTTGTTTCCTAAATATTTAGATACACAGGTGTTAATAAACTGTAAAAATGATACCAATAAATGATGTATTTCACCTTTGCTTTACTTGTGTATTGTATGTGAAATGAACATTCAGGAATTAAAAACCTTTTTTAAATTCATTTTTACAGATATAATTTCATAGAGACTTAGAGAAAATAAACTAGTTTGAGTTCTGGTTCTTGCCTTATCAATTGAGTTTAGGGACTCTAAAAATAAAACAGTATTTTAAGGCTTCCCTCCCCCCAGCCCCGGAAATAAAACAAATGACAGAGATATTTATACCTGGTTTCTGATTTTCCCCATATAATCTTTGAAGACATGGTGGTGTCAATTATCCATCTTACCTCTGTTTCCATCTGTCCAAAATGAAGAAGCACCAAACTGCGTGGTTCTGACAGAGCAACTTTAAATATACTGTCATTGTCACTCCTCAGCTGTTACTATTGGCTAGTCTGAAGGAATCTATTTAGAGGGTGACATTCTGGATTGACTTTTGCAGAGCTAACAGCCTAATTCTTCTCCTTCCACTCCTTATCACCCCGCCCCAGATGAGCAGGTATGATTTAGATTTAATCAAGCAGGAAACCATAAATACAAGCTGTCAAAAGTCAGTTTTCATAACAGAGCTGTGCTTTAACACAGACTAAAGTATGCAGTTTAACTCCTCTGCTTCTAAAGGAACTTTTATACATAAGGATTATTTTTTGTTAGAAAAAATTATAATCTACTGATAATTCAGAAATGTGTATTTATAGAAGGGAGCAAAGCATTTTTAACATCTATTTTCCCTCCTCCTCAGCAGAAAAAAAATGTCTAATTTCAGTAAGAAGTATATTCATAGTGAAAGCTGTGCCTATCTCAAGGGCAAGTTGAACTTCAATATTTGAGGTGAGGTACTTTCAATAAGAGCTTAAGCATATCTTTTTGCAATGAGAAGTTTAGTTACCCAGGGTATGGTTAAAAATGCTGGAGTATTTAATGTAAGTATTAAAATATCCCAGGTAGCATTTCATAAATTTTGAAATGTTGGTTACAGCACAATTTTATGGAAAAGCAACTGCTTTGTATATTCAGTAAACTTTTTCCTTTTTTTGGCGAAGGAATTGTTTCTAGTATTCTTGTTATTCCAGGCCACAATGGAGTAGTATAACAAATTGTTCTTTTGTTTGTTTGCTTGTTGTTGCTGTTGTTTTTAAAGTTGCTATTGCCTCTCACCTGACTTGAAAGGTATGCAAAGGACAGAATGAAACAGTGTTTGTAGTCTACCAGAAGCTGAAGCCAACTGACACATCTAACCACAGTTCCTGTGGATCAGCCAGTTGACAACAAGCAGAGAACTCTTCCTTATGGTCCTCTTACCCCAGTTAATGTCTGTCTAGTACCACCTGTATAAGAACTTGTGACTGATAGTTGGTGTGACTGGGCTTTCAGCAGGCTACAGCCTACCAGGCGAGAAAATAGCTCAGCTCATTACTACCCGCAATGGGGTGCAAATCAGACTTCCTTTTCAGACAAAAATAACCTTCTTTAGCACAACTATGCCACAGATGGAGGAATTAGTCCTTCAGGAGCAAAGATATTGGTACATTGGGCCTAACGTCTCTGTCTGTGACAAGACTCACAACACTTAATTAATATTTAACATGCGACGTATTAACTTACCTGAAACTAAGTTTCAGTAAATTGTCACTGAAGCAGAGGAGTATTTGTATAAAAGGTGCAACTGGGAAGTGTGGGTGACCAGCACTAGTTGTTGTGCTACTTTCTGAAGAAGTAATGCTATCCAGTAAATATATTTGGTGTTTGGGGTTTGTTTTTTTTTTAGTGTCTAACAGTATAATAAAAAGAAATGGCTGCAATTTATAGCCCAACATTTGGCAAGTGGCTTGTCTGGNTGTGTTTGTTAGTAAGTTTGCTATAGTAATTTAACTCAGTTGTTCCCATGCTTTTCTTGGGCCTGATCCAAAAATCTCTGAAGCTTTCCATTAATTTTGAATGGATTTAGGATCAGGCATCTTAGTGAGTTGTTAGCATTGTGTAAAACGTTAATTTATTTTGATTTTTATTTTAATCATTCCTTGCAGAATATTTGGTTATGTGTTGGAAACACGTGTAGCTTGGTGAGTACAAATGAAGTTGATGTTTATCTGTATGATTTAATCACCTGCAATGTGATCCATTAACAAAACAAAACTTAAATCATTGATGGTGTATTAATGTGCTAGATTCACATCTGTTTGTCTGACGTGATTTCTTAGAATCATAGTTACTGTTATCTTTTAAAAAGAAAATCTGCAAAACTTGATTTGATATATATGAAGTTATTTTTTTCTTTTTTTTCTTTTTTTTTTTTTTATATATATATAATAAAACAGGTCCAACAAGTGGATAAGCAATGTGCACTGCTCTGAGCCCGAAGGCACGTGGGCCTGGCCTCTCTGATATGCATCAATACAGTCAGTGGCTTGCAAGTAGACATGAGGCCAACTTGCTGCCGATGAAAGAGGATTTGGCCCTGTGGCTCACAAACCTACTGGGTAAGATACAATTAGATAGAATACTATCTAATACTGCATACTGAACAGTAAGAGAGCTCTGGACACTGTTAGCTGGGAATGCAATCCTTTAGCTACCTTTGTGTTTCAGAAATAAATGTAGTTATGATTAGGTAGTTGCACTCCAAGTAGTACAACTTTTAGAAAGGTCAGAAAAACTACTAGGTAGTTTGCCTCCACAGTGTTTCTGGGAGAAGCATCGTTGAAGCATTCATTCCATGTTTATTCTTCCTCAAATTTCCCTTTAGATGTTCTTTTGCATATGTTGTCTGTATTAATACCATTAAGCTGAATGGTGCTAATTACTGCCATTACCTCTTCCATTTTTATTGGTGGGCCTCCTAAAGAGTATGGATGTACTGATTGTCTTGAACCTTGAACGGAAGGAGCTGCTAAATAGTTCTTTGCTGACCAAGCAGTCTAGCAGCTAATAATTGCCACTCAAGGCAATGCGTGCTAAGACTTGTGGAAGTTTGGGCACAGGGGTATCTGACCTAGTGGATTTAGCTGGGACCTGGGATTTTCTGCTTGTCTCGGTGTGCAAAGCTGAAACTTGTTGTTGAGGAAAGAGGATGCCAACCAAAAGCCAAGGAAAAACAGGTAGATATAAAATAAGCACATGTCCCTGGGAGGAAGGAAAGAGACAGTTCTTTGGGATATATGACTCATTCAAGAAGGCAGCATTTAGAAACTATGAACCAGGAAATAACATGTTGCTTGCTGAGAGCATTCAGGGGAAAATGGCTTTTTGTGTGATGCCTTTGAGTCAAAAGGATGCTACCAAAGAAATACTTGACTTACACAATACTTCATCCCAAGGGAAACATGCCAGTAGTTAAACAAAGAGGAGAAAATACTTCAGAGGAGGTGATGTTTAACATAAAGCATTTTGGAGAAAAACTGGTATGAACATTTTAAATTTGTGTTGTGTGGCCTCGGCATTTTGTTTAGGTTTTTTTCTGGATGTCTGTTCTGGTGAGCAGCCATTTTCAGTACAGGAAAGACATGGACCTGTTGGTGCAGGCCCAGAGGAGGGGCATGAAGATGATCAGAGGCTGCAGCACCTCTCCTATGAGGACAGTATGAGAGAGTTGAGGTTGTTCAGCCTGGAGAAGAAAAGGCTCTAGGGAGACCTGATAGCAGCCTCCCAGTATTTAGAGGGGGCTTTTAAGATGGGGACAAACATTTTAGCAGGGTCTGTTGCAATAGGAACAGGCGTAATGGTTTTAAAACTAGTCTTAACCCATCTTCTTTTAGTTTAAGGGAGAAATTTTTTACACTGAGGATGTAACACTGGCACAGGTTGCCCAGAGAGGTGGTAGATGCCCCATCCCTGGAAGCATTCAACGTCAGATTGGATGGGGCTCTGAGCGATCTTGATCTAGTGGAAGATGTCCCTAACTCATTGCAGGGGAATTGGACTAGATAACCTTTAAAGGTCCCTTCCAACCCAAACCATTCTATGACTCTATGGTGAAACAGAGGCAGTATCTTGTGACTGAACCTTCTCAGTGGTATCATACAGTAATAGAGTATATCTAGTACCTTTCATCTGCCCATTCTACATTGATGTTTTACCTCTTTTTAAGAGGAAAGGAGCATCACTATGTTATGAGAGGTTTAGTTAGTAACACTAGTGTCAGTAGAACAGAAGAACGTAGTATTTTACGGGTAGGTGATACCCATTTTAGAGCTGGAATAGTTATGAATCCACAACTGCAAAAGTGGCACTTAAGTTTTAAGTTACATCCTTGTGTGGTACATCCATTCAAATTAATGAGTTTTGAATATAAAATTTTCTAGGTAGTGCCAGAACAAAATCCAGAAATCCTGACTCTTTATTCCAATTACCACAAGACAAAAATCCAAAAGACTGTTTTTTGAATCAGAAGCAGCACATTCCATTAAGGATTTAATATATTGTTTAAACATTTTAAACAATGAAGTTTTAGTGAGGCACTCTAAAACAAACAGGAGCTTGTTTGCAGTTCATAACAGAGTTCTCCCAGTGACAAGTTTAGGAATGAGGTCACCTTTTTAGCAAGAAAGTAGCAACCAGCAGGAGGTTCTGAAATGCCAACTATAATTAAAAATCTGATTTTTCATATGGATACCAAATTCTGCACTGGAGAACTAAATAGGCACAACCTTCTTTTAATTAAGTGGTGTACACAGTTCATTTGCTTAAGGCATTCCTCCACACCTTCTAAAACCAAGCTCTTCTTTTCTCAGAGTTTGTCCTAAAGAATTGAAATTATAGCGACTTGTTAAACCACATTGAATTTCTTTGTAGACATTGTTATTCAAATTAATAATTAAGTTAAAATTCATATTCAAAATAAATTAAGTGTAACTCAATTAAAGTAATTAATATTTATGTAAATATATTAACTCAGAATTCAAATTTGGTTTAATTACTGGATAATTTAGGTTAACTTTAATGAGAGGAGGGACATGTGAGAATGTTGCTGTAAGACAAAATAGGTATGAATTTACAGAATGCAATTTTTGTTGTTGTTGTACAGAATGCAATTGTTTTGTTGTAAAAACCTGTTTGGATATGCAGGACTCTCCTGTTTGTTTTGTTGTGTTTATTGTTGTTTTCTTTTTCCTCCATGGGAGAAATAATATACTTTGCATTAATGGTCAGTAGATCCTCATGTGCATATATGTGCAGATAACATAGAGCAGATAATATTCTGTGTATCTACACCCTAGTTTACTCTGTACTATAACTTGTTTGGCCTCATTGTAAATGTCTTTATGCCAGTATAAATGCAATTGGACTTCTCAATTTATAAAGGCAATTAATATGCCTTTCAATTAATTTTTGCAATGCTGGTTCATGTTTTGTTTCATCTATATTTTGTTTGTTCAGTTGTACTATGACTCAACAGGGACACATAAACTTTTCAAGTAAATGCAGATTTAAAAAAAAAAAAGAATAGAAAGTATTTTAGGCAAGAATAGGGCTGAATGTCTCTTAGAACGTTTGTTCATGTGATGGTATTTTGGGAAATTTTGTGGGGAGGCAAATATGTCCTACACAGTGTTACTGGAAGTTAAAATGGTACCAGTTTTGCAGCAGCAAAGCCTGGTTTGGGTTTGAAATTACAAACTGGAAAACATTAGGAGTACATTGCACTTTATAATATGAATGAAGGGTTTTGATATCAGATGGAAATTAGGCATAGCTAGAACCTGACCTTGCCTGAGTGACAAAGTGGAAGACTGAGATAGATAGTGGAGCTGCAAAATAATGCTGTAAGAATTTTTAACCCTGAGATTTTGGACATTTTATTCTCATTTAGCATAGACATTGTTGTGGGGTTTTTTTTAGTGATCGCTTGTACTTTTGTAGGTATTTTGCTAGTTATTTTTGGAACCATGTCAGAGAAGCTCAGAGCTTCTGAGAGGATAATTTGTCATTACATTGCTGAATAGATTTTCACTGCCTGTGTTCTGGGGGCTGGAAAAAGGACATTGCAGTTGAAACCAATTTGTCAGATGGAATTGACTCATACAATATTGTACATGATAACGTCCTCAAAGTGGGACACGTTAGCATTGCAGAGACGGGGATTTGCATGCTGGAGACGTAGATTTGAGCTATGGATGTTATTTCTCTTATCCTCACTTCCTTCCAGTGGCTCAGTCAAGAGATCTTTCCAGTGGCAAAGTTAAGGAGATGTGTTGACCCAACTGTCTTACAAATCCTGATCATCTTTCAGTCTTGTTTTCATTATGTTTAGAGCCAACAAAACACTCAGCAATGCTTTCACCGCTGGCACACTCCAAATTTGGTAGACTGTGTATACACTTATTTTAGTAGAATGCTGTTGTGGATACTAAAAACTTCTGTTCCACCTTGGGCGAGCTTCACATGGGAGTTAGCACAATTGGGCCATAGTAATCTTTTGCAGAGACAAAATGGCAATGTGAAAGCAAAAAGGGTTGGTTTGTCTGATGTGCTCTTCAGTACTGTCTTGTTTTCTCTTGTGTGTCTGCAGAGGGGAAAGGGCTGACATAAGCAGGAATGGGCCTTATCACCAGCCTGTAGTTTAGGACAAGTAAAGAGGGTTGGTTTCTCTGTTTCCCCTCTGGCTATGGTGTAGAGCTCTGACTTTATTTTTTTAAGTCCTGGAGTCCATTTAGCAGCTGCGGGGGGTTATGATATTGTCGCTTACTCCATCCAGCTTCATTGAGCACATGGGACGATAGTATAGACCTGTAAGGTGTGCCCTGGGCACATGTCTGAGCTCCAAGGTTTCAGTGATGAGGCCTCTTCCTAACAGAGATTCAGAAGCTTCAGAAGCTCATAGGTAAGGAGCTGCAGAATGCAAGATACTGAGGAACTAGACATGTAAATGTTGAATGTTGCATAAGCATGTAAAAGTTGCTTAGGTGCAAAAGTGAAGTAGGCTTGGAGAACAGGAACAGAGAGGTAAGGATGTCAGGAGAGGCACTGAGTTGAAGGCCAGGCGTGGCATTTAAAGGTGTGTTGAGAAAGAAGCAAAGTTTGAAGGATTAAGAGTGGGAAGCCTTCTGCAAGAAAACTGTCTTAGATTCTGAATTGAAGCAAAACCTGCTTCCACTCAGTGCTCTTGCTCATTGCCATGTCAGATGTGATTTACCTGTACAACTTTGTACATTATTGCATCCTCAAAGTGGGACACGTTAGCATTGCAGGGGTGGGGGTCTAGTCTAGGTGAGAGGTGCTCTTGCTGTCTAAGAGGATTCTGTAGCAGTATCTTTATTTTCAACATCAGCATGTTCAGTTCAAACCAGTGGGAAATAGTGGTTTTAAATATCTGAGTATCAAGACGTTCATGATACTTCTAACTGAATCTGCTGGCATTGATGCAGTTTATTATTTAGTTGAGAAACTTTATAATTTCCTTTAATACAACATGCTTTTGAGATTGTGTATATCTCCCGTTTCAAGTAAGTGATAATGTTTCAATGCTATCAAAACTATTTCTCTTGCTGTCAGCCATTGTAGGGAACAGAGTATCTCATCAGAAAAGAAAGTCACTCTGCCTTCTCCTGAAGGTTGTCTGAGACGGCCCGTATGGAATGCTTTCTCTTTGGCCTCTTGGGCACATACATACCTTGGGCATGAGCTCTCTTCAGTTGTTCTTTCACAGATTTCACAGTCTGGTTGCATTAGGACCCACAGGACTAGGGGCCTTATAGATAGCTGAACAAAGTTTCCGAGTAGTAGGTGTTCAGGTCTAACATTTTGTCTTTTTAGGGGGCATCTGGTGATTGTGGTAAAAGAGAGGGTAAGCAATACTTGGAGGTATGAGGCAGCCTTCATATTCATGAGGGGTATTTTCATACTTTTAGTGTTGTTTTTTTATTATACTTAATGTTATTACCATTCTATAAAAACATTGCAACTGCTTTCTTGTAATTATAAGGGGAGTTATACATTTTTAATGGAGTTTAATGTTTTTTCCATACAAATATACAGAGACCTTTTTTTTTCCTCAGGCTATGAACATTACTCTCATTTGAATCAATACATTTCAACTGTTAAATATGTCAGAGTGTCTGTTTTAGCAAAGAAATGCCACCTTTTGGAGCCATAAAATACAGTGAATTGAAAGCTGACACCTAATATATTTTTCATTGGATACAGATGTTCAATGCAAAACTCATTCTTTCAGCTTTCATAAAAGGGAACAGAACTTAAATACTCTGGCTTAATGTACAATATGCAGTGACCAAATTGCTAAGGCAATTCAGCATTTAAAATAATATAATTGTATTGTTAAATAGGAGAAGATAGATGAATTTTCCCATGCTGTGTAAAGAGAAAATACCTCTAAATAGGTTTTAGGATTTTTAATGCTTGACAAGTGCAATACTAAATCTATAAATCACAGGACAGAATAGATATGTATAATGTGATATTTTTTTTTACCCGTGTGTAAAAAAAAAAACAAAAACACACAAACAAAAAAACCCAAAAAACAAACAAACAAACAAACAAAAATTATGCTTTCCAAATCTTTATAAAAATCTGGAGTAGGTTAAAATATTTGAAATAGATTTGTTTTCCTTTTAAAAATTTATTATAAAATGCGATTGTACTAAAGAATAAAGCTGTTCCTATAACATACTGATATTTCAAATTTTTCATTCTAATGACTTTGTAGCTTTTGCCAAAAGTGCTGATGGAGCAAATGGGAAGATATGTAGGCTTGAATGGTGATGAAGGTTTTTGAGGTGCTGAGGTGTTCAATTTTTGTATCTGTGGGCTGTTATAATTTCAGTCCTGACTTCAGCTGAGCTGGAGGTACTGCTAAAATATTGCCAGTTATGCACAAGCTACCACTGAATGTCTGCAGTGCTGCTACTGCTCTTTTGCCTGGAGAAGCCATTTAGGTATGCAGGAGCTATAAAGTGGTCTACATGGCAGAGAGAATTAAGGGAAAATAAAAAGAGAAAAAAAACCCTTTGCATTAAATAGATATGTCTGAAGTAGAAACGAGGTAGAAAAAACAATTTTATCTTCAAACAAAAATACAAGTCTGCTGTTGTATCTGAAGATGATTTTCTGCAAATATATTTATCTTAGTCTTTGATTTTTAACTGACAAAACTAAAAAGACTCATAACTTTTTTCCCAAAGGATGATGAAGTATCTAACACTTTTCAGGCAAGAGCTTGGAGAAATCAACCTTCCCTTAGCATTATTGCAATCATATTGCTTTATAACACTGCTATCTTTAGTGTTATAAATGACACTAACTATCAGCTTACAATGTGCAGGCAATATATTGCAGAAGTGCAATATTCATTTTTTATTACCTGCTTCATTTTTGTTGCTTCTGAATGTTAGTTTTCCCCTCCCTCTGAATGAAAAGGTATAGAAATGCTTTAGTTCTTTTATAATCTAGTTTTCCTAGATTTTTTTTTTTGTGACAAAAAAAAAAAATGTTCTGAATTCATTCTAAACAGATTAATGTTTTCAGTTTCTAGACTATCTCATGGGAAATAAATTTCCTCAAGCTAACTGGAAAAACACAAACCCCTTGGTTTAGTCAGGCAGCTGCTTGTTGGCTAAAAATCTGTGGCAAAAAAATCCAACCAGCAATGGGCAGACTTCTACCTGCTCTGCTTACAAACAAGCCAGGTCTGGATGGGATGAAGAACCACTTTCAGTTCAGATATTTTATTTTATTTTTTTTTTTCTTGGCAGGGTAGAAAATGGTTACTGATGATTGCTGTCTGACAGCCTATGAAAAATGAGATGATATCATTATTCCCAAATGACATATGTAAATCCTATCTTAGTAGGAAGACAAAGAGTTAGTCCTTGATCCTCTCTTGATTTTGGTAGAAGTTACGAGGGCTGAAGAATACAGCAGCTGGTCAAAAACTGTCAAAAGAGAAGGCAGATTTTCCAGTAGAAATGTGAAAATAGAAAACTTTCAATAAGAAATAGGTTTTGGTGGTTTTATTTTTAACCTGGAAAGGATGTTAAGGTGCTGGAAGTTTAGTTTAGGGTGGTAAATTTCACCTTTTCACCTGGCCTGGTCAGAACACACATATCCTCATTGGACTCTTGTGATCTCTGCCAGGAGGATGTAATTACAGTGCAATGGTAGGTCATCTGGTCCTGCTGTAGCCAGCAAGGATGATCTATGGCAGCTGAAGTACAGCATTATGTAGCATGATAATAATTGGTATATTATGAAATATTTTTTTTTGGCTTTGTTCTTTGGGTGAAAATTTTATTCTGTGTGGCAAGTAGATACGTGACATGAAATTTCACTCTCTCCCTCTGACTTTACCACTGAAAAAGGTCTTTAAAAAGAGCTTCGCAGAGGCTCTAGTATCCCGTCAACTTCTTGTGGGATTGTGTCTTAAAGTCTTTTTTAAAAAAAATACAGTCCTTGCCTTTTTGACATGGTTTTCTACTTCTGTTACAAAACAAGCTGCAGTAATGTTAACAACTCTTACACTATAGTTACCCATGCACACAGATATAAACAATTTCCATGCTGTACTCTGTCTTTTAAAACACTGTGTTAAAAGCACTGGAATTCTGTAAGCAAAATGAGATATGTAGAGTCTGATATGCTAGAATTATTTTTGAAATAGTAAATGCCTTCCCAAAGCAAGCATGTTATTTTTTAATAACTTGCTGTATGTCTACCAGTAAAGTAGTATTGAGGTTATTCACTAAATATTCAAATAATGCAAGTTCTTCAGTTAAAGCATATTTCAAATTGTTGTCAAGATTTCTGTTGATTTTTCTCTTTACACAGATGCAGTCTGTTCTATTACATGCTTTCTGCCATGTTAACTTTCTGTTTGCTGTTCAGGTAGAGAAATAACAGCAGAAACCTTTATGGAGAAATTGGATAATGGTGCCTTGCTTTGTCGGTTAGCTGAGACCCTGCAGGAGAAATTTAAAGAAAACAGCTTTGATGCAAACAAGCCTGGCAAAGTAAGTGTTGGTAAATGTTCTAGTAAATACTGTCAGCATCTGACTGTTTTGGTACTGAACTTTTATTGGGCTGTTAAGATATTTCATTTTTGGAGGTTCTGCAAAGGGGAGGGAGGTAGTTGCTCTGTGTAGAAAAAATTACAATATAAAATTGGGGGAAATAATACCTCTTGGGTAATTACTGTGTTTACTAAGGTAACTATGAGAGCAGGTAGTTCCTCAAAAAATTGCTTGTAACATGAGGAAAATAAGACAGAGCAAAATGTAGTAGTGTGATGTGGTAGCTAATAGAGAAAATGTGATCCTTGTATTTATTTGCAAAGGGAATATTAAGTAGCTGTGGGAGGTGCCTTTTCCTCCATAAGGAGCTTTGGGAGACCAATAATAAAATTCTGTAGTTTGTTTTGGTGCCTTGAGTTTAAAGACCCAGTTGGTGTTCTGGAAGAGATTCAGTAAAGAGCTATAGGGATGATGTTGAAAATGTGAACCTTCAGAAGATGCTGAAGAGCTTGCTTCATCATAACCTCCCTTTAATTTGAATGATTTTCTTGGGACAAATTAATGAGAGAAATTAAAGAGTGCAACAATTTTTTTTCTGGGAGAAGTTAGATTAAATGGTTGACATATATACTAATGTTTTTACTGTGAAACTGTTTTTATTTTTCATGTTGAATTCAGATACATCTTCCTTGAGAGCTAAAACGTGCAAATACAGAGCAGGTGAAAAAGAGCCCAAGAGCAGAAATCACATAATGCATCTTCTATTCTTTGCTTTAGTCTATAGCAGAAATTAGGGCACAGCATAAATTCTATTGGCAGTTCTGAGAACTGACAGCCTTGTGTCAGCTGGAGCTGCATAAGTTGTTTTTCTTGATTCCTACCTCATAACTGTAGTTGCAGAAGAAATTATATCCTTTAAGGCAGACATTATTTATTTAAATATTTTTAACCTTCTGTGGGTTGGAAAGGTGTGGAGTATGTAGAGGGGTGTTGTTTGCTTACTTTGTGATTTGGTTTTGTTTTGTTTTCCCTAAAGAAGAATGAAGAGATAGCTGAGAAGAAAGATAAGTAAAGTAGAGAAGGAAGCCTTACTCCAGAATGAAGGAAAAGGCAGCTGGAACTCATATTTCATATTCCAGATTATAATGAGGGTTTGGTTAGTAGAAGTACCAGATGATGTCTGAGTTCTTTATTAGTATGGTCCAGCTTGTCTTCACTGAAGTGGTGGCCCATTAGTGTCATGGTAGCTCCCAAGTGAAGAAAACACCTACGACAGTCTTTTCAATTTACCCTAGAAACTGTGTAGGCAGAAAGAAGGGTTACTTGATTTTGTTTTTTTTTTTTCCCTTAACAAACAAGCAAACTAAAGGTATTAAAAACTACTAAAAGCTACAGTGAATGCCCAAAAGGTAAACTTGGCTACATAGTTCTAAAACTTTCCCTTTTCTCTAGTTATTTAATAGAAAACATTCCCTTTTCTATATTTATTTACTATAAAATTCTTAGGAAAATAGTAACAAATTTACTACAAATTTCTAGTAAATATTCAGAAATTTGAACAGTATGTTTTTGTTAGATATCGAACTACTGCTTTTTGGGCATTTAGTGGTCCTGTTTGGTTAGGTTTTGAGTTGTTTTTTTTTTATATCCTCAGACTTTTGTCTGATGGTTGCTCACGTGGTATGTTTCTGGATTAGCTTTCCAATGTTTGGTAATTCTGTGTTTTGTCATTAAAAAGAGGTAGACCTCCTTTCTTGTATTAACTTCCTCAGCTGAGGATATGGCCTTACTTACTTCAATTAGCTGATCCTCTTTTTTGAACCTAAGTTACATTAGAAGCCAATTAGACATTTGTAATCCTATATGTAGTAATAACTTAGATTTGTTGGTCTTTTATTTGTACAGACTAGTATAACAGAGAATGCAATTAAAAGGAAAATATTCTGCTTCACTGCTGCTTTCTCAATGTATATTATTTCATACTTGGTATAGTAAGAATTCAAAGAAATGGCAGAGTAATACATTTGTGTCATTGTAGACTATTAGGGAGCTATTCATCCTTTCGAGATTTTAATTCCCTGTGTAGCAATAGGACTCATTTAAGCATTGGAATATCTGACTTGTGGTGCCAAAGAAATTAATACGTAGATTATACTGTATGAAATTTAGCATAGTAAGAATTCCACAATCCTCCTCTGCATGATTATTATGCAGTCTGTTAAAAATAAATGTGGAATTTTGAAGCCATTTGGCAATTTTTCTGTGCACAGGAAACTGGAAACATTAAGGTCTTTCAGCCGGGAGCCCTGGTGACTTCACTGGCAGCTGGAAGAAGCTGCTGACTTCTATAGAGTTTAGCCTCTAGCAAAATAGGTAACATGCTTTTCTATCCATATATGTAACTTTTTTAGATTTTTTTTTTTTTTTTTTTTTTTTTTTTTTTTTTCCCAGATAGAAGCAGGCTGATATAAAATGAGTGGCTGCCAGAAGCATCAGCTTGCGGGCAGCACCAGGTTGCAGCTGAGTGAGGGAGACAGGATAAGGCTATAGATAATGAGGGTGTGTGTAATCCTATGAAGTCCCTCTAGAAACTTGAATATTTGGTGTGTTTTCATAAATGAAACTTTTCCTTGTATGTGAACTACCTCCTAGATGGCAAAGCTCCATAAAATATTTTGGGTTTAGTTTTGTCTTGCAGGAAGATGATACATCCTGTTCTGCTTGATATCATGATCATGAATTCACTTGTGCAGCTCCTTGGGGCTGTCTGTCCAGTTTAGCAGCTATAGCAATGCATGTAAGAAGACATTAAAAACTAATGTTGCATACAGTGACTCAGTTGTTTGCCATAATTCCTTATGATCGCATTGCAATACTCCACAGAATGGCAAAGGTTAAATCCTATTGCTTCTGGGTTAACTGCTTGTGCAATACGTTTCTAGTCACTGTTAAGGTTTGCAGGTTGTTTCTTAAAAGAATTGTATAATTCCCTTCCTTATTATGGAAGACTGAACTGATGCCTTGGATGAGTCTCAGCATTTTTGAGTGTGGGATGAATGGGGACATATAATGGAACCTGCAAAATCAAGAATGGTATGGTAGCTGTTCAGTCTTTTCTGTACAAAAACTATAGGACATTGAATAAAGCTAATAGGAGTCAAAGAAAAGAGGATCTTTGATTATGAACCAGTTAGAAATTTCTTGCCAATGAGTGTTAAAGTTTTCCTGGGTTCAAGAAAACACTGAATAAGGTAATAGAAGACAGATCTCGTGGAAGGCTGAATACACAATAACCCCATCCAGATGAGGAGGTCCCCATAGCTGAAAGTGGTTGGAGCTTGGGACAGTATTCAGAGGTGTAACATGTTTGCTATGGTCTCGGTCTTCCCTAGATACTTATGGCCAGTCTATGTGTGGGTTAGATGAACTTGTAGCTGACCCAAGATTGTCACTCTTATGTTCTGTGCGTTATTACTTCTCGGAGCTGGATACTTTGCTGGTTGTGCAGGTGGTCATGGGCAAAACTATCCTTTCACAAGGGTCAAACTTAAATTATTTTAAATTAAATCTGTACTTTTTATTTCTGTATAAAGATGCCTCTTTAGGACTGAATCCTTGCAGCTAAAAGTAGCACTTGAGTCACACTCTGCTTTGGTATCTGTTATCCAGGGGAATAATGTGTGATGGAGAGCACTGGAGTTTGGCAGCCTCTGGCACCATTTACGCAGTCTCTGCTCATTGACCTTCTGAGCTTAATGCCATAACAGGCACTTTTGGATATCATAATAGATACCCTGAATGTGTCCTCCATGAGTCTAGCTCCCTAACCGTGTGGTGCTTGACTAATTAATCATTCAGTAATAAGTTATTAAAAACATTTCAGTTAGCATTTAACATTCTTTGAAAGGAGGAGTTGTTAGGTGCTAGGTTCTTTTTCAAGTCCCAGAAGGCAATGTTCTTTATTGCTAAGCAGCTAAACCATGCTTCAAAACCAGATGATTCTGAAAACATTGATGTTGTATCTGAGCCTGCCTTCAGTCAGGCAAAACTCTTGAGTTTTAAATTAAAATGGAAATTTTAAACAAGGAGGGCAGTATTAGACTGGTGTGACTGTATGCTGTATTTTTAAAGCAGTCATTTTTTCCCCTCTTTGGAGATTTTACATTCATAAATAAATCTAATCATGTACATTTGTAAAATGACAAGGAGATGACTGATATCAGTCTTAATAAATACTCAAGATTTGTATGGTAGGTAGTTGTTGGAACTACCTGTGCTGCTGCTGCTAATGATCTCCCGTCTAGAAACTACAGACTTATTATTATAGCAGGAGTTATTCCATAAAAGTGATTCATGTCACAGGATGCCATTTTGTAATTTTCTCCCATTGGCTTGGATTTCATCTCCATACTGTCCTGGCAGTATTTTACTTTTCCTGACAGATAGTTAATTTGAGAATTTCACAGCTGTATAAACAAATTCAAAGCATCGAGGCATGTGCAATATGCACAGAGCCCACATTTGCTGGGCTTAGTTTAGTAAGCCCATTAATTAAGATTTTAAAATAAACATAAATAAATTGTGTTAATAGTTATCACCATTTTAATAGACAGGGCATAATAGTCTGGCCACCACCCTTGAAGCTGCCTATGTATTTATGAACATCCCACTGAAAACAATGTTTTCAGGGCAAATGAATGAAAACAGATTGAAGCTGGATCATCCTTTTTCTCAGAGTTCTCAGAGGTTAATAAGATAAATCTCAACACAAAACTTTCTTGGAAATAGTTTCTAATCCAACCTCGTTTTCAGGAAGCTGGGATCTAGATTTGATTTGGCCTATAAAAGCCATAGAAGTAAGTACAAAATTAATCCAGATGCAAATATTTCTTAAGTCTAGAATGTTAAATTCAAGTATGCATTTAATTTTTTTCTACCAGTGGGAGCTGATTTAATAACATTAAACTAAATGTACACTGAAATAAAGCTGTTGTGTTGAAAATGGTGAGTAGATTTTGTCTTTGGATAGGTATGTGCACTTCCATTGAAACTGTCTATGAAAACAATAATTTATGCACATGTGCACATTCATGTATTTCCTAGAATTAAGAGATTCTGTCCACATCTTACCCATAGTCCTAGTATCTGAAGTGTATTTTGCAGTTTTTCCCTATCCAAAGTTTTCATTTGTTCCTGGGAAATGAATCTGATAGTTGGTGGGTGTAGGTCACTGTGGCAGCGCTGGCTTCTCAGAGTCATGCAAGTTTGTGTAAGGTGAGATTTTGGCCTAGTGAGAGAAGTCTGAGAGTTGCATTATGCATTTTGAGAGTTACAATTAAGAGAGCCAAACTGAGATTTTGGATGGAAGGCTTTTTCCCTTATCTATGTTCTAATGTTAAAGTTGGATCTTGGAGGCGAAACAATTCAGCAGTTTCACAAAAAAAACCCCAAACTCACAGCTTGTTTTAAATTTCAATATGTTTATCTTTCTAAAGAGAATTATGTTCTAGGGAAGTAGAGGCAGAATTCTGTAAACTAAAGGACTTGAAAAGTCAGGGAAGTGTCTTGAATTCTGTCAGCATTGAAAGAAGGGGCTGGTGGCAAAAGAACAAGACTATACACTGGAGGCCAAGTTAATTTCTCATCTCAGCTGTAAGCGTATTGTTTGCTTTTGGGAGAATACTTCTCTGAGCTTTCATTTTCCACATCTTTAACCTGGGAATAGTGGCCACTGTACAGGCTTGATTTGTGAACATTGTAAAGTGCTTTGAGCACTTTGAGTATTGCTGCCCTCTTTGGGGAGCTGTGATTAGTACTAGCTAGTTCCCATTATGAAAACAAATATATATTTGACTCTGCTTATTTGCAAGAGACATGGAACTCGTGGTTCTCGAAATGTAGGTAGGAGACGGACCTTTGCTTGTGAAACTACTGCTTCAGAGAGCTTTGTGTCTGCTCTGCGATGGAGCCTAGCCCTCCTAAAGTAGAGACTCTGTATGGAATCCCCAACCAGTGAGAGTCAGGATTAAGTAACAGCTCTGGGATTGTTCTAACAATTTGTAAGAACAAAAGATATGTTTATGCTTGTTCTATCTTTTCAGACATTGCTTTGCATAAAGGGCATTATGTGAATGGAGAAATTATCAGAATCCTGGAGCTTCATGAGGAGTAACAAATGCCTCTGAGTCTCCAAAGCACGCATCATCAAAGCAAGCAGAGTCTGGCAGCAGTTTAGAAATGGGGAAATTTGTTCTTAGAAACACTCACATATCTTCATATGGATATATTATTATAGGTTAAATGTCAAATGAATGTTACTGTAACCCACACTTGTAAGTAATCCAGGGAGACCTGTACAAGTCTTGGATGAGGTGAGACACTTGTACAAATACCGTATGGTTAAATTGTTGGTTTTGTTTACAGAAGACCATACACATCTGATAAATTGTAAAAGGTATAATAGGTCATGTTAGTGTATTTTCACCTAAACTGATGAAGTAGTAAACCAAGAAGAGAATAGGGAAAACATTTAATAATTTCCCAGGACAACTATCTTGGCTGGTGGACAGGAGTGCAGGCCGGGCTTGGCATAATTCAAAGACTTAGTAGTTAGTTTAAGATCTAACAAAACCTGAATAAAGTAGTAAAGACCACAGTATATTTGAAGGCTACTCAAAAAGTCTTTGGGCTAGACATTACAGTTTACAAAATCAACACCAGAGCTCTTTGAGCTTCCCTTACTGTAATTGTCCAAAAATGGGTGTGCATTAAAATTATTCAGGATACTAAAATGCAAAAAATATGCCAAACCAGATAACTTTATTTTTCTTCTTCAAGTAGAAGAGGTCCTGCCCTAAAGAAATCTTCCTCTCAACGAATGATTGAGGTTGCTCTGCAATCAAAACCATCAACGTTATCACTTCCTTTCATTCGGTCTTTCTGAAATACAATAATACTTTTTGAATGTACTGCATCCAACGTATTCTCAATTATGAATAAGATTAACAGATTCCTAAACAGAATCAGATATGTGTGATTGCTGTGAGAGCATCCATGGGTACAACAGAGAGAGTTGCTTCAATGTTTTTTAGGTTTGGAACAGGTAGGAGTTTTCATGCCTGAAGGTGTAAATCAAGTTCAAATGGAAAGGGCTAAGAATAAATTTTCTCTCTGGACAGTCTCTTCATTTTTTTTTTTTTTTTTTTTATCTGCTTTGAAGTACCTTTCTTTGAAGTCTGTGGATCTTGCTCTTCCTAGACCTTTGATGGCCAAGGTGAAAGGTGAAAGTCTGATCTAATAGATGTGGTGGTTTTATTTTTACTGTAGTTTTGAGTTTCAAAAAGTTATTTGTGTCCTGTAAAGCGGATGGATTCCCAGCAGATACAGTGTTGAGTAAACTTGATGACTTGAGCCTGTTTGCCCTCTGCAAAGAGTCTTCAGCTGCAGCAGAGCCATGTTCAGGTGGTTCTCTCTGTAAGTTATAAAACTGACTCTCCAGTTGAGAATTGCACAAATGTGGTTAGGCTATGAACAGATTCTTTGTGGTCTCGGGCAGCAATTTGCTTGTCTGCACACTTGTACTTTCTGGAGACTTTTGTTTTGCAATGAAAGCTCGTAGAGCCAATTTCTAATTGTATGCAATATAGATATGGCCCTCAGTTACTTGGGATGAAAGCAAAAAAGCACAGCATTGTCTTTTTGTGTATTAATCTTTATAGTGGCAGACTGATGTGGATATGAGAGGAAAAGAATAATCTTGCAAAATGACTCACAAGTGCTAATCCATCTGGAAGGAATCATTTCCACAAGACTGTAAAGCAGTTTGTTAGAGAATTCCTTGTACCTTTCTCAGACATGTCAATAGCTTGCTGAGATCATGTTCAACTAGATTGCTACCAGGTTTCTTGCAGATACTGTAAGATTTGCCTGCAACAGGTCATGTGGACAACCCCTGTATGCCTCAGCAAATAATTCTTCCAACTAAGACTTTCCTGCTTGCAGGAGGATTGCAAAATAGCGTAGAGTTCTGTTTCTCACCAGACCTAAAGAAGAGGAGATTTCTGAACAAGTTTAGGATATTCTGTGATTGTCTGCTTGGCACCTTCCTGATGAATGCCTTGAAGAGCAAAGAGTAAGTTTTCAGGTGTACTTGAAGCCGTGCACCGTGGTTAAGGTAGAGCTACACAAACCTCGAAGAAGCACTGAGACGTCATGTCTCTCCAGATTGTAATTCGTGCTGATACTTCTTGTCCTTGGGAAAGCAGATTGTCTTCCCTCATCTGGCTGGAGGACATTTAATGTCTGTGTGAACTGGCCATGCTCTTGTCAGTGAATCTGAGGTAGGGATTCTCCTGCATACCCCTCCCTCTGCTCCTATTTGACGTTGCAGAAATAATCAGAATCTGCCTCTCTAGGCAGTTGTCGTGGGAATTCAGTCCAGATTTAAGCAGTTAACTTCCCGTTAGGTCCTGCTTTGGAAATATCCTCATGATTCAGACTATAAATCAGGTTAAGAGCAGAACTGAACTTTGATTTCTAATGTCATTTACTTAGAAGACATCTTGAGATTTTTTTAATTAACATTAGTTTTGTATGTCGTAGTAATACTTAGACACTTCATAAAACTTGTATTAAAACTGGAAGCTTTCATTGCACTTTTACCATTATTTCAGTCCGGGTATTGCAAATAGGGATGGCATTTTTTTTGAGATCTAAAAATAACCATTTTTAGATTTGCTGGATTTTGCCTTTTACGTGAAATGCATTGTAACAACTCTATTATTTATTTTGTTAAGTGTTTAAAGCACACTGTAAAAATCCTTGCAACAGATCTCTCTGTGAGGCTTTTTATATAAAATTATTAGGAATAGTCTGCAACAGTAAATGTAAGATTAGGGACTTGAATGGAAATCAGCATATGTTTTAAAAACTTGAGAAAACATATTTTAGACCAACTATCTTCAGCTTAATTATGCAATTCTAAGGTCAAACTTAGTGTTAGTGGTTTTTAGGGAATAATGAATAAGTAAGAACTATGGAATTTGGTCCATTTACCAAAAGAGAGTCTTGAACTTGAACTAATAAGCCAACATTTCTGAAACAATGGCAATAATGAATATGCAACCATAAGTGGTGATTGCAATACAAAATGAGAAAGCACAATTTATGGCATGGACATCAATTTATAGATATCATAATTATGTCTAATTTGTTTATTTAAATAAATGTGTATTCCCACTTGGGCTCCTATATGTAAATTGGTCCCAAATGCTTCAAGTATACAGTAAAGCTTTGTTCGCAACTTTAGAGGCTGATTTAAGGCTGGTTTGGAAATTTGGCTGTATAGATTAACATTCCAACGTGTTTTTCAAATCATGGACATTTTAAAATTCTACGCCAGCTTAGAATTCCCAGGTCTCTAGCAGTTTCCTTGTGGTTTCTAATTGGAAAGCTCACAGAAAATCAGATTCTTTATCATAAAAGCAAAGAAACAATTTTTCTTAAAAGTGAACATACAGGGCTTTGGAGAATCAGTTACCTGCAGTGAGCTACATGTGAAATTCTTTCTGAATATTTTCAGCATCCGCATATAGATTGTATCTTTGTTAAACATCTGGAAATACAAAAAGCAAACAGATAAAGCATCTGAAAAAATTCTGTCTTTCTTTAGGCTGCATAGACCTTGATCATAGTCTTCCTTGACACTTGGCTCACGTTAGGTAAAGCACCATTTGGAACTAATCTTACAGAAAGGGCTGGGGACCCCCCATCCCACCTCACGCTTCAAAAGGTCACCAAGTGTGAGATTCATCATGGCGAGAAAAACAGGAGGAAAAGGAAGAAGAGGCATGACTGTCATACAGCCGTATACCCGGTGTTATAATGATTACATCAAGGAGTTCAAATGCCTTTTTTCATTTCAAACTGCCAAGGAAAGGTTATCCACTATAAGTCCATAGATCAAAGAAATATGTTGGATATTTGAATTATATTACACCACACTGGTGGTAAAATTATGGAAACATCTTTCAATATGAAATTTTAGAACCTACAATGTGTTTTGATGGACTTAGCTATTCTGACTGAAAATTTCTAAGTGTTGTCCTTAGCATGGGTTCTTCTGGAATGATTAAGGGGAAAAAAAGTTATTTTGAAATTTCTGAGAATAAAATGAGTTGATTTTGCCAAAATCTAATATTTTTCTTATTTAACTTTATTTTGAGACAATCATATCCCTTTCAGTAATGTGATGTTTGATAAGACACGATCTTAATAAGATGCTTTTTGAAATGTATCCTATGAAAAGCCACTACGATTTGACCAGTTTATATCTCATGGAAGAATTGCTGCTTATGCACATAATTGCCATGTTCATGTACAGATCCTGCTGTGAGACAATGAAATAGCCAAAACCAGCTTACTCAAATGCAGTCCTCCTGCTTGTCTCATTAAATTGCAATATAAATCAGGGAAATTCACAAACTAGGATTCTTCAGCTACGTTAATCCAGTTTTGACTTTTGTAGTAGGGAAAGCTCACAATTGCGTATCAAAGATAAGTTGTGACTGTCCTCTGAAAAGAGCGACTGTGCAAATTGGCCCATTCTGTCCTAATTGAATATTATCTAAGAAACCTGTTATGAAATGCCAATTTCAAAAAGCTCAATTGAAATGTAAATTCTGAAAACCAGAAGTCTAAGGACTAAGTACAGAGCATTTATTGAATAGGAATGAACTATGAAATCCCAGGCTTTGCCCCTTTTGTTTGTTTTGAGGAACACCGCAAGGAGTTCTTTGTTATGATTTACCCTAGTGTCTTTGTCTTAATTCCCTTTTAATAAAATTTTAATAACCTTCTATTCTTTTATTACTATTATTTGATTGTAGTCTCTCTCTTTAATGCTATTAGAAGAAAACCAACCAACCTTTGCTTTCTGCATTTGGCCTGCTGGCATGTTCAGGTTGTAGATAAATAGAAGTAATGGCTTTCAATTCATGGTGCATACATGCCTGGAGTTTGTTGTAAAAGACTTCTACAAGATCTCTGAAAGACTTAATAAAAGTGAACTTGTCAGTTGGCATAGGTGTGTTACACAGTTAGATGTCCAGAAATTTAGAAGGTCAATTTATGGACCTCCCCAAGACTTCAGATTATAGTGACTTATTCCTGTCCTCAATTACACAAATTGAGCAGTCAGGAATAGGGTCTGACATCTGTTTAAATGGGCTTTTTGTTGTCAGCTTCCATTAGTTGTGCCTCACCTGCTCTCCAATGGAAAATTCCTGGTTGTTGGTCTCTGTGTTATCCAGCTGCCCGATAGCCAGCCTCTCATAGGTGGCCTTCTGATTCAGTCATAACTTATCCCTCAGGTTTCCTCCTTTAGTTTCTCTTTCCAGACATTTTCCGGTAATTCAGTTGCTGAGTATCAGTTGAATCTTAACAGAAGTTCATCAGATGTCATATTTTACTGAGGCTTTTGCTTTCAGTTAGAGGTCACTTATTTTGGCAAACGTCATGACTTTGCTTTCCATATGTTGAAATGGACATGCCCCTTGCCTGCATTTAAACTACTTACTAGTCAAATAATCAAATGTACTTAAGCTGGTGAATGAAGCTTCTGCCTTGCCAATTTTTGACATTATTTACTTCTGGATATCCCAGCTGTCTGGTGCATTGATGTGACTTGAATAATCTCCAGTATTCCTTGGCTTTCTAACATACTGCTAAGAGCAGAAGTTGCAGTGTTTCTGTTAAATTAGTTTTTCATTATCCATTTCATCTATTTTGGAATGATAACCAATGTTGCAATGTTTGCTGTGTGACCTGTAAGCTGTATCTTAGAGCACTTAGAGAGAGGAACAAAACCATGAACAAAATCTTAACTTTAAAAACTATGTTGTTGTTAAATTAAGCTTATTCGCCCATCTATGCTTACTGTTAAGAAGTTAAAACTAATGCTACGTGGAAGAAGTGGGAAAATGTTTTCTACTTTGACACTAATAGCATAGCTAAACCATTCACTTGGTTCTGTATTTATTTTAACATTGTAGTCTGTATGTTGATATAAAACCTTGATGATGTTAATTATTTTTATTGGCATATCATAAATCTGTTAGGTATTCCAAAGTGGTCACAAATGCTTTCTTAGAATCTAGGAAGTTGATAATGAGTGATTTTTGGCTTTTGATGATCTATGCAATGACTATGTAGGGTAAAAATCTGGTCAACACGTGAACTTTAAACATGAAATCCAACCTGCTCTTCTGTTAAAATATCATCTCTCTACAGTACTTAATATGACAGTGTAAAGACTGTATTTCACTGCAGAACAATGTTTTGCCAATTGTTAAGTGAATTGCTTAGGGATGTTTTCTTTGTTGTAAGTGCAATGCCATTTTTCATTAAGCTGGAAGCTCTTCCTGGTTTCGTGTCTGTTGAAATTTTGGCAATTTTTACTGATATCTCCTAAGCCTTCAAAGTTTCCATATTGAGTTTTCTTTTTTTACATTTTCCTGGATTTAACTTTTCATGTGGCTTTGGGAGGGTAAGGGAGGATTATAGTTTTTCTTAGGCTTTATTTTTTGCATTGGGAAATGCTTAATTTCAAATTCTACATGTATATATCCATATTTGGAGTTCCTTCTACCCCTTTTGTGTATGCATTTAGCACATTCTTTTGATTGTTGTTCCACCTACTGTATTTGGAAAGTGTTCTTTCCCATGGTAAATGGGGTAGGGGGAAAACAAAACTGGGCCCACCTTGACAAGGAGTAGTTATTTTACTTTGTATGTGTTTTTTTGTATGTATTTTACTTTGTATGTCTTGTTCATACTTGTCAATATTTTATAGCTGTTCACTACACCTGAATTTTAGCACTGCAAAGCAGTCTAAGGTAAGCTTAGTTTTCGCTTGCTGAAGGGAGTGTCTGGGACACAGATTATCTGATTTTTAAATGGGATCTGAAACATTTTAGGCTTGAGTTCCTAAAGAATTCAGAATAGCAACTGGATATGTGATGGTTGGATAGAGGTATCGTTAATCTGTGGTGAGGTGAATTGTAACAGCTCAGTAAGAGCAAGTCCTTCTAACAATGAGCTTCAGTTCACTTATGTTTAACAAATTAATAAAAGACAAGGATAAAAAAATGTATTTTCAGAGAAGATCGTGGAAGAATTTCTATTTTTGTATTCCCTGTTCTAAAGAGCTAATTGAGATTTTATAAGGGGAAGGAGGGTTTTTCTGAGAACCCCTGAGCAAAATGAAGGAAGAATTTAAGAAGGAAAAGAATAGCTCTGAGGCCAGTAGGAAAGCTAAAGGCAAAATTGTAAAAAATTCTAGAATGGATGCATGTTCTATCTAGGTGATATATGAAAATTTCAGTATGCATTTATGCTTATGTAATTCTAAATAATTACATGAAAGACACCACTGCAGTCTCCATAGTGTAATTCCCCTTGCCCCACCTGGCTTTTTGGTTAATGTAGGTAATCAGGTGATAAAATCAACTTTTTTCCTATGAGTACCTAGATCTCTTCCATAACAAACTCTTAACCCTTTTCCATAACAAACAAAATTGCTAATTTTTTTCCTTGTATTCAAGTGCAGGTGACAGTTCAAAAATTATTAAATCATCTACTCAAAGAGTGGGGTATGATTAGGAATCTTCAGAAAGTGGCTCAAGTCTGCTATAAAAAAAATAATGGGTTTTTTAACATGTATTTGTGGACCCTCGTTTTGGAAAAACAGTATAAAAAATACATTTTTCCATGTGATTTCAGAGCATTGGTGTAAGAGAGTCCCTTTTGGGTTTAGAAGTGAACCTGACAGCATTTTTCCAGTATTGCATCATATGTTTCACTCACACTTTCACATCCTGCATTAAACCACATGCGTGCACATCAACAAGACAAGATTGTAAAAGGAGTGTAACTGGGGAACTGTTTTCGTGATATTTGATAGGCATAATTGCGGCCACTGCTGTTTCAAAGCAACTGCGGTTATACTATACTATGTCAACAAAAGTCACTTTTGCCATCTGG
Organism: Nycticryphes semicollaris; assembly: GCA_013400055.1. Taxonomy (NCBI): domain Eukaryota; kingdom Metazoa; phylum Chordata; class Aves; order Charadriiformes; family Rostratulidae; genus Nycticryphes; species Nycticryphes semicollaris. The sequence continues at coordinate 85,659 of VXBJ01006984.1, forward strand.
AAACCTAATTGCTTCAGAATGATCTGTTAGAAAGCACTTTTGAGATAGTCAGACCATTTATACAAATCAGTAAAAAATATTTGTGCATGAAACCTTTCTTAAATAAGACCTTTCATGTGTTATAGGTTGAACATTACAGTGATAGTTTTGGAAATATTAAAAAAAGTAAGCTTATATTTAAAAGGTGGCAGGGAAATTTATTAGGTGATAAGAAAATGTGAGTATTTCCCTATAATTTCTGTGATAAACCTGATTGTGCTGTTATTGAATGGAGAGGAGGTTTTCTGCTGTTCTCTTCAGCAAAACCCTAATATTATGGGAAATGGGATGAAATATAAAATGGTACGTTTTAGTGAGATCATGTGATGCCAGGGATATATATCTGTGTAGTATTTGGTTCATAAAACGGCTTAAAGCTTTTTTTTTT
>VXBJ01006984.1:86114-159715 GCA_013400055.1 Nycticryphes semicollaris
TTTTTTTTTTTTTTATTCAATCATGTAGGTATTTTCCCTTCTGTAGTTTGGCTGTTTGCTACTTTTGAGTTGTTTAGGGCACCTGTTTATCAGATGTTTTTTTCTGTCGTTATGAAACTAGAGAGTATCACAAGTTTACTTAGTTAAATGTGATAGTCTGTACCTAGGCTCTTACTACTTTGCTGTCAGTAGCTGTTACTACAAAAATCTACTTCTAAAAGGCACTGTGATCTTTATAATTGTAAAAGAAATGTTGCACACACCATGAATGCCTGAGATTCATGATGAAGCCAGGTTGGCTGATGTGTTTAAATGTCTCATAGGTGTCAAGGTATAGAAGCATAATTTATGGACAGTCTGTTACATACATGAAGTTTTAGATGGTTTATTTGCTGAGTCTAACTGCATAGATTTCTGACACACAAACCATCTGTTCTGAATTTCTTTTCTTGAAAGCATTTTTATATTCAGTCATTATGTTCTACCTAAATCAGAAGACATAGAATATTTAGAACCAGATTTATTCATGTGTTGTTAGTACTGGAGAGCAGCAGCGACTCAGGGGAAAACAAGAGTTCTCTGCATTCCCGCTAGGCGTTGCAATGCCTTTCCAACAGTCCCTTACAAGAAAGGCCATGTAAGTCCTCCCAGCCATCCCCTCACTTCTAGCTGCATTTGTACTGTTGAGGGCATCTGTGCCAAGGAGCACAAATGCCCTCCAGGACCAGCACTGTGGACTTGCTCATGCCCTCTGGGCTTAGGGCCGAGGAGAGCAGATTGGTTGTACCCACAATGGGTCCAAGTCTTGTCTGACTGCCAGATGGCAGCCACCAGCCATATAGCACAGTATTTCTAGTGTTGGGTTGTGTTGTTTTTTTTTTTCTTTTTGTGCGTTTTTTCCCTAGTTCAGATTTCCTGAAATAATATGAGGGGTTTATCGCAGACTTCCAGAAATTATTTAATACCCTTAGCATGAGATGAAAGAATATAGGCTGGCTTCTGGGGGATGTGGCAGGACAAAGTAGTTTAAAGGCACAGAATGGCTGGGCTAGAGTTGGAGAACTGCGTGGAAGGAAACAAGCCTGGTATGATTTCACCTCTAATGCCATCTGAGCTGCCCCTAGAATTATTACTATTATTATTATCTCCTTCCTCTTCCTCAGAGGAAGAAGACTTGTTAGTTTTCTGCAAAGGAAAGCCTGAGAACAAAGTAACACATAGGAAATCCAGAGATGAAACCTTGGAGGTGACATGACTTTACACTGTGAGGCTGCTTTCAGATAAAATGTAACTCTATCTGTATCTCCTTTCCATGCTCTCTGCAGTAGTTTACGCACAAGTGTGCAAGTGCCAGGAATACTGGAGCTGACTTCTTGTCATCTTGTTCCTGTCATAGTGCTGCTGATCCGTTATAAGGCCATCCAGGATTTGTGCTTTTAATTTGACATAGTCAATAAAAAATTCTAAAAAGTATAGTTTTGTCAGATATGATTTCTTTTTACATTAACTTGGCACCTCATCTCGTCACAGAACAGATGGCCAAACTGTTACGTCACCAGTACTGCCTTACTCAAGTGCTGTGGGATGGCACCGTTGCCAGTGAAGGCTGCCACCACCTGTGCTGGGGTTACTGTCAGCCTCCTGGCTTATCTTCCCTCATGAAGTAGCTCAGTTTCTGCTGCTCCCTGCCTGTTTCCCATCTTGCTTCATGCTGCTGTTAGCCAGTGGAACATTCCTGCCCACACTCTTCTTTCTCTTCTGCACTAGAGGAAGGTTGTTAGACCTTAGCTGTAGAAATATTTTTGAAGAAGGAACTTCTTCAAGCTTTTTGTAATGTTTTGTGTAAGACTTCAGTAGAAATGGCTTGTTTTGATAGGTTTTCTCTGAATGCAGACTGGACTACTTGACCCTCCTCCAGCAGGCTGCCAGAGAATTTTGTGTGATTCCTTTGGATAGAAGCAGATGCTCCTTTACGATTATTAGACTTGTCTAATTAAAATGTCCTGAGAAAGGGTTGAGGGGGAAGCGGGGAAGGCAGAGATGAACAAATGCTGCATTACTTCTTTCTAAAGGCTGGAAGTCACAAGGGGAAATTCAACATGTGAAGCAGTCTGTAGAGTATAATGAGAATTTACCCTAGGGCACAGATACTACTTTTTATTCTAGTCTAGAAATGCGTCTAGTGCTAAGAGCTTTTTAGGGTTTTTTCGGCAGGGTGGGGGTGGGGTCCGGGGGGAGATCTCCCGCCCTTGTGGGGTTTTTTGAAGACAAAAGAAAGCCCTGGTCTGTGAGGAACTGAGCACTTTGTGGGTTTTTTTATTACTTTTTTTTTTATCTCTAGAAGAATGGAAAGAGATTTACAATAATGTTGGAAAACTCCTTTGTGCTCTGATCTGTAAGGTTGCTCCATATCTATAGTTCCTTGGAAGAGTTCAGGTTTCAGGAGTTTTATTTATTTATGTATTCGGGCTTTAGTGAATAGCTATCTTTTACTTCTCTACTCCTTTCCTTATTCCAGGACAGTCCAGAAGGTGCTGTGGTATCACACAGGGTACTTGGATTTCTGTTCAAAATATCTTGTGAAACTGGTCAGTGTTTTCTGCTAATACGATATAAAGTATTCATAGAATTATTGGAGAGTCATAGAATGGTTTGGCTTGGAAGGGACCTTAAAGATCGTCTAGTTCCAATGCCCCTGCTGTAGGCAGGGACACCTACCATTAGACCAGATTACTGAAAGCCCCATGCAGCCTGGCCTTGAACATTTCCAGGGATGGGGCATCCACAGCTTGCCTGGGCAACCTGTTCCAGTGTCTCAAAGCAATGCATTTCTTCCTAATATCTAATCTAAATCTACCTTCTTTCAGTTTAAAACCATCACCCCTCATTCCATCACCGTGCTCCCTGATAAAGAGATCCTCCCCAGTTTTCATGTAGACCCCCCTATGGTACTGGAAGGGGCTATAAGGTCTGCCTGGAGAGCCTTCTCTTCTCCAGGCTGAACAACCCCACCTCTCCCAGCCTGTCTTTATAGGGGAGGTGCTCCAACTTTCTGGTGATCTTTATGGCCCTCCTCTGGACTCCTTCCAACAGGTCCATGTCCTTCTTATGGTGGGGGCCCCAAAGCTGGATGCCATACTCCAGGTGGGGTCTCACCAGAGAATAGTAGAGGAGGAAAATCACCTCCCTTGACCTTCTGGTCACGCTCCTTTTGATGCAGTCCAGTATACAGGTGGCTTTCTGGGCTGCAAACACACATTGTCGGTTCATGTTGAGCTTCTCATCAGCCAACACCCTTAAGTGCTTCTCTTGAGGCTGCTCTCAATCCATTCTCCACCCAGCCTGTATTTGTTTTTGGGATTGCTGTAACACAGGTGCAGGACCTTACTACTGGACTTCATGAGGTTCACAGAGGCCCACCTCTCAAGCCTGTCAAGGTTCCCCTGAATGCCATCCCTTCTCTCCAGCATGTTGACTGCTCCATGCCAGCCTGGTGTTGTCAGCAAAGTTGCTGAGGGTGCACTCAATTCCACTGTCAATGTCACTGACAAAGACGTTAGACACCGCTTATCACTGGTCTCCACTTGGACATCAAGCCATTGATAACAACTCTAGGAGTGAGATTAATATCTCCTTGAAACATTTTGAAACATAAGCATAATTTTTGCAAAACAAGGAAATGTAAGAAAGTGCAATTGGAATAAGGATCATGGGTGAATGAGAACTAGATGGTGATCTGAGAAATAGGTCTAAACACTTATAAGGCTTGTGTTTATGTAGACAATTTATAAGCTCCCATTGACATATTGATGAAATAAGTGGAATAGTGTTTACCCCTGTAGCCATTCTATTTGCACTTTATTTGGTTTATCAGGTATATAGATGGTGAGTAGTTCTATGTATGTATATATATTTTGCAATTACATTTTTGATATCGCATCCATATTATAAATTCATAACTCTTTATACACTGTCTGTAAATGATGGCATTAGTATTCTATCAGCAGCTGTTACAAGGATAAGTGTATTCTAGTGTTGTCTGTGTTGTCTTATTTCTTACATTTCCCCACATTTCTTCCATTAATTTCTCTATGTTTTAGAGATTTTTTTTTTTTAGAGATTTCTAAAGTTTTATACTAACATTTCATTCTTCCTTCATTTTGACATGGACAATGGCTATTTTTCATCTGAGGAACAGATATCTTAAATAAGAACTAAATGCTGATTTATATGTCTTTTTTTCCTGTGTCTCAGTAAATGTTTCTAATGCAAGCAAAAAGCTTGCTGTGGTAATTACCCTGGTTTGGATATTGATATGCTGTATCAGTAGTGTCTCCTCTGATATTGAAATCCTGTAAATGGAACTAGCTCTGTTACAAAGAGCTTGGCTGTGTTAGACCTTCATCTTGTAGCTGCTAGATTACACTACTGTGCTGTGGACAGGGGTCTTCTCTGCGCTGTTAAATAGGTCAAGACCTATTGCTTTACACTATTATTGCCTCCTAACATAGATCTGAAACTCATTCACTCTTAATTTTGCAAAATTCAGTCCTAGTTTAATGTCAGTCTTAATTTTTTTTTTCTTTTCTTCTTCTTTTTTTTTTTTAATTTTGTGCTGAACAAAAAACTAAATCCCCAAATCGTAGTTGCTGATATTGCTAAAAAGTTGCTAACACTGGCACAACTCTGAACTTCACATTGCTTAGCCAGTCATGATGCTTTTGAAAAGAGTTTGTGGTTGACAACTTTGTGCCATTAAATTCACTTCTCATTCTTCTTTGTTTGGAATTCTTACGTGGACAAGGAAATATGTTGGTGGCTCTGTAGTCATTCACCTATGCAAAACATGCATATTGATTTCAGAATACTTAAGTAATGTGCTTGCAGCTGTAATTTATCTAAATAGAGATTATCTGTTTTTCAGACCTTACCAGTACGGAAGATTCCATGCAAAGCCAATGCTCCTTCAGGTTCGTTTTTTGCACGGGACAACACAGCAAATTTCTTATCCTGGTGCAGAGATGTAGGGGTGGATGATACTTGCCTGTTTGAGTCAGAAGGTTTGGGTATGTATTTGTTTATATAGTAGTTGGTAATTTTAAATACCTTTTCTTTTGTGTCTTGCCTTGAAAGAGAGAATGGCTCTCTCCATAGATCCTGACACCAAATCTGACTTGTGTCAGACTTAATTCTGCCTCTTATCTGAAGCATGAACAAATAAAGTACACGTCACTTAAAATTCATTTAAGTCAATTTTAAGAGGAGCTTAAATGAGACCAAAATCTTGTGACAATTTCTTGCATGCAGATGATTTTTTTCACCTACACACACTTTTTTGATCACAGAATGCTGTTTTTTTAGTTTGATGTATAAGATGGTGCTCTTCTGTTTCATGAGAGTAGGATAAAAGTGCATGCTCAGTTTTGGCTGCAGACATTTAGCTATTTGTGCAGATTCAATGGGTTGCTCAGGGCACAAGAAAATAAAACATTTTCTTTGCATCCTATACTGACCTTTTTTCCAGCTGAGTCAGTAGTGCTTCGAGGTATTCCATCAGAAGAATTGAACTGTTTAGGAAATCACTGTTCTATTAGTAAATATTCTTCATTATTTTAACTCTTCTCTCTTCAAAGGAAAACTGATGAATCTTACTCAGGAGTTTGTTTTAGCCAAATATCATGAAATGAAAAGGATTAAATGTTTGTTATTTGAACTCAGATAAAAGTCTAAAGTGATTGTGATGATAGACAGCTCACTTTCTATGGAAGACAAATGAAGGCAATGTACTGAATCAAGAGGCTTTGTTCTGTTGCTCAAAAGGTCTTTGCCCAGTTGAAGTTCTTATCTGTGTTGCAACTGATCTGTTCCCCTTCTTTTCGGGTCTTGCTCTTCTAGCACTACTACTTTGGAAGTAATTCTTTTCATGTCTTTGTTCTTTTATCCTGTGAGGTTTTTTTAATGAAACTAAATTTTTTTTTTCTATCCCCAGGAGAAAGTGCCTGGCAGAGAGAAAAATTAATACCACAAATGCAACAAATGTTTCTTGTGCATTGTTAAAAAAACCCAAACAAACCAGATCTTGTTTAGAAATGGAATTGGCATAGCTGAAATGCCAACATTCCCTGCATAAGTCAATTTTTACATATACACGTACTTTGCCTGCCACAGTATAACACTGAGTGCCAGTGCTCCTGGAAAGCTGATGTTCGAGATGACTTCCCCTCTTGGAAAACTGTAATGACATATACACAAATAGACAGTGCACAAACCAGAAATGGCTGTACTTGATTTGTTTGATTAGTGACTGATTTTTCTTCATTGATTGAAAGCTAGGTTCTGGGTTTTGCTTCTCTTTAGCTTTTACTGTTTATTGATGCACATATTGAAAAGACTTACGGTGCTGGAAACAGGATGAGGACTTGATAATATTTTGACCTGTTTTTCTGAATTTGGGATTGAGGTAGCAATCGTGCCATTTCTAAAGAAAGATAAAAATAGAAGCTACTAATCTGCCTCAGTTTGAGCTAGAACTCTTAAAAGTTTTGATTTCAGGTTTTTCTAAAGCATTAGAAGTAATGATGAATCATAACAGTCGCCAATCTAAAGCTCTTATGTTTTTGAAAGCCTTTGAAATCATGCAAGTCTTTGAAAGTCTTTTTGAAGTCTTTGAAATTATGCAAGTATAGCTGCACACCAATGCATCCAACAGTCCCACTTTCTTAGCACTCAGATTGAAGTCATATGAAGGTGTGGAACTGTGGGATGGAATTGTGTCCAACAGCCACTGTAGAAGATAACTACAATCCACACCTGAAGAGCTTGCAGGCAAGTGATATTAATGGGAATCTTAGGTGTTCCTAGAGTCTTGGTTCTCCAAAGTGTTAACATTCTAGGGTTGATCCAGATGAGCAAGTGAGTAGACCCTGTCATGTCACTTTTATGTCCTAATTAATCACTTGTGGACTGATTTAATTATTTAAAGTCAAGTGTGGGTTCAATTGCTTTGCTGGATTTGGGCTATCTGGCTGAGCTAAACAAGGAAACAATCAGAATCTTTCTTCAAAACAAATAGAAGGCGGAAAAGGGTTCTTTGTTATGCTGGTAGATACGATGATGCCTTCTAATCCATAGAGTTTAAAGATCCTTGAGAGAGATCAGTACAGAGCTTCAAAGTTTGAAAACAACGCACTTGTACTACTAACTTGTGGTTAGTAGTCTGCAATATGATGTATTTTGTCCTGCTGAATATTGTGATGCTTTAACATAGTTTAAAATACAAATTGGAAATATAGTTTTCTGTGAAGATTTATATCCAGTCAGAGCTGACTGGTAGCAAATGATGTGTATTTTGCCCTTTGTACTTAATGCAGAGACGTGGCAGTAAAGTCTCAGTTAATGCCTTTGCAAAGAAAAGGTGGATCCTGTGCCTATTGTTTGACCTGCACTAAAAAACTTTAGCATCTGTAACAAATACAGCAGCATGCTATGTAGGGATAATCCTAAATACTGCAAGATAGAGGGAGACTTTGTATGCTCCCTGCAATCGTTGACCAATTTAGCATGCTTTTCTTATTGTCATTTTTGTAGTTAGTGTATTGAAAAACGGGATTATTATTGTTGATACCAAAAACTATGATTTGAAGTCCTAACTGTCACCATCTGGGCAAATCTGGAGACATACTGTCTTTGAGTGGAGTGGGGTTCTTAGACATATCAGAGGTGAAAATTTGTCTCATATCTAGGACTTGGAACATGATGTGGTAACTCCTTTCAGCCTAAAAGAAGTAATACCTCTTGTAACTCCTCTGTTCCCATGATATGTATATTTTGTAAGTTCCCCTTTGTAGGTTTTAGGGCAGCAGATCCACACAGCTGTGGTAATTCAATCTGTAGAAGCTTTCTTGATGGAGATATTTGTAATTATGGTGCTCACGCCTGAAGAGTGTAATACTTGAAGAGAACTCTTCTTGGCCAAATAGTAAGAATGGTAAGATTTTCTACGATTGCTTTAGTTAAGTGAACTTAAAGCATAAATTATGAACTCTTTGTTGGTAATGTAGTGTTGTTGGATGATTATAGGATTTGGAACCAATGAATATTCTGCACCTCTCCTATGAGAAAGACTCCACCCAGCAAGAAAAGGGTTTGCCACCAAGATTGCTGGCATGCTAATGTGTGTTGTTTGTTTTGGGAGCTGTTGGATGATAACTGTTGGTATTAATGTTTTGTGCTTGTATATTCTGTAACTGTGCGTGTATACACACAATATATGACATGGACTTCTTTTGATGCAACTTAGTGGCTATAGAGTTTAATGGACAAGTTCTCTAAACAAAGACATCTCATATTTTAGTGGAAATAGTTAGACTTAAACAAAACCGCTTCTGATCTCTAATTCAATGTGGTGTTTTAAAGTTTGGTTTTTTTTTTTAAAAAACAAACAAACAAAACACCCAAATGTTGATTGTTTAAAATACTTTGTGCATGGGGCAAATTATTTTTTTAATTAATATTTTAATTTCCTGTTACAAGACAGAAGTACCTTTTCACTGTTCTTTCATAGTGACACATTTACAGCTTGTAAGTGTGTTAAATTTAACATGTAGTTGCATCATGACAAGGCTTTGTCTCATGTTTCACAACATTTTACTAAACTCATACTGTTGTTGAATATGTCTCGTTATGAGGACTATAAAAGCATCCTAGACACTGTATTATTATCATTGGATTAACATCTTAAATGAATGAATTCCAGTAAATTAATAGTGCTTAGATGATCTCTATATTAATTCTAGATTAATTCTTTACTATCCATAGATCTACCGTGTTTGAAACATTATTTGTGCTGAGACTCCCGTACATGATAGTGCTGAAATGGGGAGTCAGGGAACACAACTCCTTCATTTAAGTATCTCATAGTGAAGCTTATTGATGCAGAAACAAGGGGATGTTTGGGTGTTGTGGGCGGAGTGATTAAACTTCATTCGTAAGAGAGTAGTAGTGAAATATTTATTAAGGTGAAACAGCGATTTAACAAAATTAGTAGTAAATACGACAGTGTTTTACGAGATTCAATGGCAAGGTGCACTTGATTATTTATTGTGTACAGGACAGGGTCAGACAAGTGGCCAGGGGGACCCTCCTGTTGTGTCACGAGGTTCAGAAAGGACACCTTTGCTTTCTCAACTCCTTCTCAGAGAGGTGTCTAGGTGCGGNTCCTTGAGGAGTAAAACCTTAAATGAGCACCCTCACTAAAGGGAAGATCCTGACATGCAGAGCTGTCATGTTTTGACCATGTTGGCAGTCATCCCCCAAAGTCCAGGTGCAACTTNGCGGCTGCTTTCCAATTCTAGTCCGAGACTTGGTCAATGGTTTACATCTAAAGGATTATATATATATATATATTTATATGCAATTAATCCTTTATATTTACTTAACTAGGATTTCAAAGTTTAGCATGCTATTAGTCACTTAATAATATCTGTTGCAGCAAGAAATCTCTCATCCTTGAGGAGTAAAACCTTAAATGAGCACCCTCACTAAAGGGAAGATCCTGACATGCAGAGCTGTCATGTTTTGACCATGTTGGCAGTCATCCCCCAAAGTCCAGGTGCAACTTTATGCAATTGATGGCCATGATGGCCATGGCACAAGCAGGAGTCACGGTGGGAGCGGCCGTGGGGGGGATGAACAGGGAGAGCACACCATCACATTGGGATAAGTTGGACAAAGTAAATGTTGTCAAAGCAATGTTAAAAAAGAAATAAAAGACTACTGCAGGATCAGAAGAAAAAGTATTAAAGGAGAAAGTGAAAGCCAATAGAAAGTAGGGTCAAGGGATGAATCTTTTGAAAAACCTTCCCTAAACGTGGGAATTCTGATGGCAGTTTGAAGCCTTTGATACAAAATAGTAAACTCCTTCAGAAAATTCTCTTTGTTTCTGGTGAGCTAATAAATGCTTTAGAAGCAGAAATCACATTCACTTTTTTTGACTCAGCTATGCCTGAGATCTCTGGAAGTTTACATTCAGAAGAAAAACTGCCGCCAGTAGTAATGGCTTATAAAAATGTTAAAAGCTAAGGCCTGAAACCTGGCAGGGAGGTGTAAGAAGTTTGTGCCCGTATCACGGTTGGGCATTCTGCTAATTTAAATAAATAAGCAAAAAAACATCCAACCCTTGCATTTCTTATTATGAACACTCTCATTTTAAACGTGCTCAGCAGACACATGGTCTCCATGTGCAGGGTGCATTCCGTAGCCTCACAACCCCAGGGGCTGATCAGTACTGGAAGTAGAGGCTATTACTCCTCTGCTTCTCCTGGCAGCATCCAGGCACCAGGAAAGGAGGTGGTGAAGGCTGCAGAAATGTGATGGACAGTAGGTAGAAAAAATAGCCCAAATACTAGGAAGTAGAACAAGGGATGAGTGATCAGGAGAGGAAGACTTGTATGTAAAAGGAGGAAGGGGCAGCAACAAGATGGAAGGAGTGTGGAGAAAGAAGTTACAGCCAAAGAGGAAGAGGGATAAAAGATTGCTAGGAGCTGAAAAGGAAGTATTGTTAAAAAAGTTGGCTGTAAGCAGCTTGAAGAGGTGCAGGCAATGAAGACAGCAGATGAGAAGGATTTGAAATTAATGAGGTGGAAAGCAAAAGGGTCTGTAACTGTCAGGACACCTGAAAGAAACTGGACTTAAATACGCTGCTTCTAAATCTTCACATTGCTTTCTTGTCAAGCAAAATCATTAGTGACATTCCCTGGCAAGGTGATATTTCCGTTTATCTTTTGTGGTAGATCTGTGTAGGGTATGTGTCTTCTGTACTTACAAATTGCTTCTTGCTTATAGTCACCTACTCAGACAATTCACCTTGCTAATGTTTGATAGGGGAGGACTGGCCAATGATTCTCCAGGAATACTGTTTTCTTCTATATATGAAAGCATGAAAAATTACAGGATATTGGATACAATGTATTAATGCTGCAAATTGAAGTACTTGGGCTATAATTATGGCTGGCTGTATTACATTAGTTAAATTATTCCCCTAAAAGAGCTGTGTTGTCTTTAGGATGGACCCTGCTCTGCCAATATCTTGGTTTGGTATAGTTCATGAAGTGAAAGAAACTCTAACTGCTATGTTATTTTCTCCTCGTATGCCTCATTTGTTGCAAATATCTGAAGATTTTTGGAGAATAATGTAAGATGCTGTTTAGATGTCGCTGCTGAATGGCATCAGAAGTGACTATGGCATTATCATATAGCTCCTACATGCAGGAGGAGGATCCATATCAGACTTTGTAATGGAATCACTAGTTGTGTGGCTTTGATTTCATACAAATTGAAGGATTAGGAAACTCAATTAGAGAGCAGGCAGTAAGTATTTTAGAATAGCACTTAGATAAGTGTGTCTAACTTTATTTAATTCCATAATGAGATAGGGATAATACTGCTACTTACCTCGTAGAGGTGTTAGAGAAATAATTTCTGATTTTTCTTTGAATTCTTCATAGCATACAGTAGCACTGTTGTGGAAATGAATTGTAGACTGTAGACTTGATATACAGTGAATTGTGTATGTGGCTGTAGATAGAATGAAGATGGTTTCTCAAATTAATTTTTCAACTTCCTGTACTTACCGCATCTTACTATGTATAAATTGCTGCAATTACAGAAAATGTGGTTCTTAGCAAATGTCTGTTTGCCATATCTGGGATTAAATAACTGGTCAAGTCAGAAAGTTGAGGTGGTGTCTCTTACTGAAATACAACTATTAATACAGATTATAGTAATTCAGAGAATGGTAGATGGTAGATGTAGTTCCCACAGGATACAACAGAATACCATGGACACAGGTGTTACATTTCAACCTGAGCTTGTAGCCAACCACCTCAGAATGAATTACTTGCAGTCGTCAAATGATTACTTATTGACTATTATGTGTGCAATTATAAGCTTATAAAACTGTTTACATGTATGTAGTGTAGTTAGCCAAGAATTGCAGTACAGTCATAATGTAAATGTGATTTTAAATTAGAGAACTGTGAGAATTTAAATGAAAATTATGAGGACTTCTGCAGATTTTGTTTTAGTGGCATACATATTTTAAATAATGAAGTAATTTATTTTGACGCTATGTAGTGCCTTTGAAATACTTTTTTGCCATCTCTTCTATCTGATGTCTTGAAGTGCTTCAAAAATATTAACACGATTTCTGTAAGTAAAAATAAAAAGGAAAGTGTAAGAAATATTTCTCTTTCTGTACTCTAGATAGAAAAAAGTGTAAGGTAGCTTTTTTTTTTTTTTTATAAAAGCTTAGGAGGCAGCCTTTTGAAAGTGCCTGTAAATATCTAGTTCTTTTAGTTATTTTGGAATAGCATGAGACAAAAAGTATCTCGAAGTAAGTAAAGGCACTTAAAAGTGCTACTTGTTTCAAAAGGCAATGGTCTTGCTCAAAGTTCTACTGAATATTTGGGACCAAGATATGTGTGGATATGCAATCTTGTCTCTCTGGCTTTTACTGTAAACCTTGAGCATTCTCTTTCAAGATGTTAGCCTATTAAATAGCTGTGCTTTTGGTGGGACAAAAAAAAAAAATATATATTTTGGTTTGAGAATCTAAATTATTTCCAGTTGGTATTGCAGTATACAAAATAACATTTGTTTTTTCTCTAAAGTTCTCAAATACGTATGCTGGTATAGTCCTCAGGAATGCTAACATTTTCTTGTTAGAAGCACTGTGTCACCATCTTATCAGATGACCAGATACTTGTTTTTGTGGTTGGTTATTGCCTGCACAGTTCTTCATCCTCTAACAATGATTTCACTGTGTCACGTTGTTCGATGTGGAATGCATGAAATGTCTAGATTATCTTGAGTCAGATTTGCTAAAGGACTTTGAATTTTGTTTGGATAGAGGAGCTTTAAGCATTGACAGAAAAACATTCTACCTTTCTTAACCAAATCCTCTTCCAAATCTGTTTACGGATCTTTTTGCACATAACATTACTTGAGCCTCTGTTTTTCTCCTCCCTTCTAAAAGTTATCCAGATGTGTACATGTGTGAATTGCAGTTAAGAAATATTATACTCCCTTTGTGTATTCCAAAACCATTTTACTCCATTTTTATTTCAGAGGATGCCTTATTTCTTAAAATCAGGTTTTATTTTGGGGCAGTCCCAAGCAACAGAATACGTTTCTGGAGTCATGAATGTAACACTTTAAAAATCCTGATTACTCGTGAAAGTTAAATGTTTCATAACATTACTGTATTGCAGCAAGGAAGAATATTGAGAATAAATGAATGCTCAAGTCTGCATCTTTTACAGTCTTAATAACAGATGGCTGAAGGATTAAAAAATACTTGTCCTAGAGCAGTGCCATTTTAATTTTCATGCTCTGCAGTTTCAGTTCTGGAAATATATTTGGATGAGATTAGAGGACAAGAATGCATACATCTCAAAGTGCTACAGATAGTAAAAGTTACCTAGTAAAAGTTAATGGGATGAGCGTTCAACTCTCACAACTTGCCATACTTTTATTCAAGCCAGTGGAGCTGGAAGTTGAAGTTGTAGAAGCTGAAGGTCTGCCCCAGAAGGTATTAGTTTTTAGAGATGTTTAAGTATGTGGATGCTCATTCTTGGGTCTCATATGTGCAATGTAGGACAAAGCAATTACTTTCAGATCTTTAACTAGACATTGAAATATCTTTTTCAGGTATGGTATTTTTTTTCTTCATGCATTTGAGTTAGGTGAGTCTTTGGGTAACCAAAATGTTTATACAGCAGATGTTTTGATCATAACTCATTAAAAACTTTGTTGTTTATATTTTTTTGATTTACACAAATATTCACTCAATTATTTTTTGGTGTCAATTCGATCTGAAGTGTAAGGCACAAATGCTTTTATTATTGTGGAAGTTTCTAAAACTTGAGTTTTATCCACAACATGAGGATTTTACTGCAGTAGGTATTTCATAATTCCTTTTTTCTTCTTTTTTCCTTTCCTCTTTGTGGACCTTTGGGGATTTGATTATGCAAAGAGCCACAGGCCTATGCTCATCTATTGATTTTGGATTTCCTTATATATTTTGATGGATTTCTGTGCAGAAAATTACCTATCTGAATTGTGGAGAAAAAAAAGAATTATCCTGTTTTGCGGTGGTGTTTCTTAATGAGAAGTTCGTGTTGTGTTCCAGCTGATTTTGAAGCTTAAAAACTAGAGGTTGTGTGTGGAATTCAGGCATGAAAACTTGCATATACATGTGTATATATACAGAAGAAACGTTTTTTTGTTTGGTTGAGTTTTTTTCTATGATGAGCTGAATTCCTGAAGTATTCTAGTTTTATATTTACCTTAAGAGTAAATGCATAACAGATTTAGGACCAAATTTATGAGATACCTCTTTGCTAGTACAACTTTGTTATTTTTGTGAATTAAATAAGCTAAGGAAAATAGTGATCTAAAGGATAGGAATTGTCCTAGTTTGTGGAAAGAAAACCATAACTTTAATATTATTTATTTTTGACATTCTACTAGTTTAGTGTTCTGTTAGAGCTCTTGATTATTTTTAAATAATTATGAACTGCTTGCTGGTTACCAAATAGCCCAAATAATTACTTAGTGATTTAGTTTTAGAATGGTATTTTCAAAGGAACTAAAGGATGATTAAATGAGAAATTCCTTAATCATCTGCACTCTGAGAACTGTTCCTCAATCCCATCCTTTTTATTCCAATAAAAGTCCACTGCAAGCTAAAGAAAACAAGATTTTATCTGAGTCAAGATTTAGACATGTGGATGATTAAGTTCCATTCATCACTAAGATCTTTAAAATAGCTTTTATTTATAAATGTTTTCTGTCTTCATTTTGCTTTTCCAGTTCTCCACAAGCAGCCAAGAGAAGTATGCCTTTGTCTGCTGGAACTTGGAAGGATTGCAGCAAGGTAGGTGAAAATATTTTAAAAATGCAGAAATATTTACATTCTTGACAGCAGTGGCTATTGAGAGACTTACTAAATCAGCACATCTCAAGCTAACTTTTATGCTCGTTATGTTCAAGGAGAATGATTGTCTTGATGTCACTCAAGAATATCTTGTGGGCAAGTTGTTAAACAAATATAATAAAATC
This sequence comes from Nycticryphes semicollaris, assembly GCA_013400055.1. Lineage (NCBI taxonomy): Eukaryota > Metazoa > Chordata > Aves > Charadriiformes > Rostratulidae > Nycticryphes > Nycticryphes semicollaris. Next base: position 101,235 of record VXBJ01006984.1, read on the forward strand.
TTTGTACCATCACCTCAATGAAAGTATTTGTTGGCTACCCCTATATTAGGGGGAAGAGTTGATAATTTTTGTCTAAGTAAAGGTTTCAGCTGTTTCTCCTTCTAACAGTCAGATTTCTCTATAAACAACTTAGATTTTATTAACTTTACAGATAAAAAATTTACCTTCACATGACATAAATCTGACAGAAGCAACACTAACTCTTATCATATTTATTTAAATAAACTTAGCTCTCATTTTCACCAACAGAATCAATACAGGAATTGTGTTAACAGTCTGTGGTCTATCTCTGTCGGATGATTCTAGAGAAGCTGGACCTCTTGCAGCATTATCTTTGATGCCAAGACAACAGTGACTTTTGCTAGACAATCAAAATGGCAGTAATTAGAATGTGATTTTTTTCCCCCCTTTTTGCAGATGCAGATTTAACCAGCATAGCATATAAGTTTTGCTACAAAATATATGAACAGCAATGCTACTGCCCTGTCTTGCATGTAAATTGCAGTTTCATTCATCCATGTGTATCAAATTGGAGTGCCTTGCTATTCAAATAGCTTCATTAATCTCAGAAGAATTCCTTGTGCTTACAGTCAGTGTGAAGGAGACTCCTGTTTATTCCTAGGCTAAGAACTAGTATTTTCATGTTACAATTGCACTGTGTATATTCATATTTTGTGAATGCAGCTCACTCAGGACGCTGCTTGACTAGAAATTTGCCTCTTGGTCAAGCTTCAGAAAAACCCCGCTGTCAGTGGAAGTTTGCAAATGAATAGTGTTGGCCAGATTGCAAGGTTTTTCTTATCTCTAAAACTTAGATTCAGTCCAACATGGCCAAAAAAGAAAAAAAAAAACACCACCAAAAGTTGTACCTTTCCATGAATAAGAAAGTATTCTGATCTGTAGGTGCTCAATTAAATTGATTCTCACAAATCTTAATTTGCCCAAGCAAACAAACTTTGCTTTCAAAGTCTCCAGCTTGGGAGGGTAGACCTTCCAGCATCCAAAGACCCGATAGCCAGGGCACAGCTGTCAGGAATGTCTGTCCCAGCTTGATTACTTGGTAAGCTTCCTCAGGGAATACAGTGTTGGATTCTGCTACAGTTGATTGAGTTAGATTAATCATATTTTGCAATGAGATTTGATTTCTCAACAGATCTACATGAGAATTAAGATAGAATCTTACTCTTCATATTTGTCTTGGGATTGAGGCACAAGTGAGTTGGAATGGGAATTGTTTCAGGAGGAGGTAGAATTGAGCTCTGTTCTCCTAATCTTGAATCCATTCAGCAGATACTTGGTGGATGAAGGGAGACAGTTGATAATTTATCTGTGCATTAGAGGTGCTTTTAGCATTTCGTGTTGTAGTGTTCTTTTAGCCAAACTAGAGAGATGGACTGAATGAGTGGAGTGGTGAGTAGAAAATTGGTGCGATCATTTGTCTCAAAGAGTAGCATATCAAAGGTCAGGTACTAATAAAAATAGAATAACTTGATAAACTATCCTGAATTTCAGTTGTTTGGGTAATCTGTGAAAGTTCAATAGCTAAAGTGTGCCATTATGTGCACTGGCAGATACCATGTGGATATAGTGACAACATTTATGAGTAACGGAAGTGTCCTAGAGGATGAAATTGGACATCGACAATACACAGGTCTATTGCAGTGGCTTGCACAGGTCCAACATTCTCCCAAAGTATTTTAAAGTCAGAGTGAATAATTTAAAATAAAGTGATGTGAGAACAGAATTGATTACTGTGTAATCTGTATAATCTTTGTAATCAAGACTACACGGAAAATGTAATTATTTTCAAATAGATGTGTATGTGCTGTCTGTGTGTGTGAGATTGTACGATGGGAAACAGCTAAATTATCTTTTCTGCAGAAAGAACGAAGTTCTTGAGTTACTATTAAATTTTTGGGGGGGTTAAAACAACCCCCACAGGTCTTTTAAAATTACTGTTGAATGATTTCAAGATCTTTCTGCTATTGTATTCAATTTTTCCTTGGTAGAAATGGGAAGTGGTGCTGTATGAAGTCTATCAGATATCATGTTACAGTCCAATGCTGCTTCATTTGTAGTTATGAGAAGGCAGGCTAGAAATAAGCAGAAAAGGAAATTCTCAGCATAGCTTCCAGACTAGAATTTGCACCTCTACCCCTCCCAGTAAAGCTGTGGATTTTTTTCAGCTTTCCAGCAACTTTGCTTCAGGTTAATACAATGTGTGGAAAAAAGTTTTTATGTGTTTGTTCATTTGTTTTACTTTTCAACTCATCACCAGAGAAATTCAAAATACTGGAAATATAGGGAACTTTAAAAGTCCATCACAATGACAAAAATTGGAGAATATAAAAAGCAGCAGGAGCAAAGAGGCAGCATTGCTTAGAGTGGAAGAGTTTTATTTGATGAGTAAGGCTGCATGCAGGTGTAGGCTTAGGGCCCAGTGGGAATTTAATGATTTACAGCCTGTCGGCATCTGCAGACAGACAGGAAGTAAATGGATTGTATATAAGTGCTTGCTTCAATGTTGGATGACTTTTCATTAGGCAGACTATACCAGTTAGAAGCCAATACAAGCACAGATTTGGTTCTTGGTTTTCTTTAAATTAATTTTCTAAGCAGTAGTGTGACTAAATTAAAAGTTATCCTGAAAATACAAATGATAGTATATGTGCTTAGGCCCTCTCTCTGTACTCTTTTAACATTGTTATGATATTTAGCTTAGATTTTCATAATATATTTGTCACTGCTCAATATTTTAGTGTCCAGATCTTTGCTGAGATAAATAAGCATAGTTCTGCATCTGGGCTATGCACTTTCCCACTACAAAAGAAAATATGGTTTCATTTATGCAAGTAATTTGCTATGAGAATCCTACCTCGCATGCTAACTTTTCCAAGTCCTTCTCTGAAAAAGGAAATCTTTCTTTTTTTCTGGGTTTTGTTCAGTGTTGGCAAAGAAAAAAAAAAAAAGAGGGGAATTATCAGTGATCAGGAAAATGGAATGAGCTTTTACTCTTCTGACTTCTGTCCAAGCTCTGCTACTTGCTGTGAGATACTGACTTAATCACTTGCCATAAAGCTTTCAAAAGCAGGCATTGTTTTAAAGAGCTTCGCTTTCCAAGTGCTCTGACATGCTCCTTGTCAGAGTTGCATGTATTTTGTTTTAGCTGGAGCTACAGCTGTTTTGCCACTGGAAACAGATCTAAAGATTGGGTGTCAAAAATCAATTAAAAAAAGTATTAGCCACTTCTGAAAAAATATTTGCCATGTCTCCATTTCTCTATCTATAAATTCAGTGCAATAGTTGAGACCAGGATAACCTTTAATCTCTTTTCATCTGGATTTCTTTGAAAAATACTAACACAAGACAAATGTCATGTTATTTGAAAGGATGTCATTTAGAAAATTTTTAAAAGTTTAAAAAAAAAAAAAAGTGAATGTGCTGAACTTGAATCAATCCTGCATGGCATAGCAATTTTTGAGCTCTAGTGTTATTCATGTGTTCCAACAGATATATTATCACACAGAGAGGTTGAAAAAAACACACCTGTATTTCCTGTAAATTTGATCAACTGAGAGATTCCAGCTAAATTCATTATTTGTATTAATTTGGAATGATGGCATTAAAGATAGATGTAATGTGTACACTTTTACTAATGCATGTAGCATTCCATTATTGCGTAACAGTGCAATACAGAAAGCGTAAATTCTTGCCACTGATCTGTTTTAAAAGATGTAACACTGTATAAGGATTATAATTTGTTCTCATGTTTCCAAAAGGTTTGGTGTGGAGCCTCCTGGGTTAATAAAGTTGGAAAAAGAGATTGAACAAGAGGAAACTCTTTCAGCCCCCCTCCCGTCTCCTTCACCGTCACCAACAAAGTCTCCTGGGAAAAAGAGCACAGGGAAACTGTTGGATGATGCTGTAAGTTGAGGGATGAAGCTTTTTCCTATCTGACCCATTCTGGTATACACTTACTTGCAAAGCATACAGAAGCTTGAATTTAACATCTGACTGTATTTTAAAGATTTGCAGACTGATAGAGTTAATTTATTTTTGACCACAATTATTTATGCTTGAAGATTGGAAAAAAATGTCTCACTGTGTAGGAGAACTGCAGTTTAGCCTGTCTTTGTGCTCAGGGCCAAATTCCCTTCTTATTACTCTGCTTTATTTTTCTGTTCACTTTTTATTCATCAGCTCCCACTTAGTGTTTTGTCTGAGAAAGGACTGAGTCGGGACCAGGAGATTTGCTCCATAATGACTTGTAGATTGTTAACAAACACTCATAAATTATCTCAGCCTATTTTTTATGTAGCTGTTCTGCATGTTTATTGTTTGTTTAAAAAAGCAAACTTTTCTCCTCATTATTAGGAAGAAGGTATCTCGCTTTGAATTTCATTAAACTCTTTGCACTATACTGTAGTGTTCATTTCCCTGTTGCAAACCCTAGAAGGGTTCATTTGAAACCGCTGGAATCAGATGAAAAGGACACATTTTGAGACAATGAAGAGGTTAAACCTGAAACGTACAAATATATTCTATAAAAAGAAGGAGTTACTATAGTAACCGCTATATTACAAGGTAGATGTGCCACCTGGGAGTTACAAAGCACTTCTTGAAAAATCCATGTGCCACTTTTTTGTTACAAAGAGCAGATGGAATATAATGTTTGTTCATTTTATCGAAATACTTTGTACTATTTGATGCAAATAATTGCATTTAAGTTTTTTTTACATTTTGCATTTCTTCCTTAGCTTTGCAAAACCACTCATTTATGTTTCAACAGAAATAAGAAAGAACATTTATGCGTGGAAGGACAGTGGTGACTGCATATCTTGTAGGAACAAAAGAGAGAGTATGAAGGTTGTCTTTTAATTTAGAAAGTAGTATGGATAGAAACAGAATGGAATTCATCCAGCTAGATTCCTGACCCACACTGCCCCAGACACTCACACCATAAAATAGCAGCAGTACTCATATAGTCCAGACGCAAAATAAAATAGGATATAATTCTTCCCTCTGCTTCCTTATTTGATTTCCAAATTCCACTCAATAATAGCTCTGTGTCCTTTGGGATAGTAAGGTAATGGAAGCCTTCAATAGTGGCATCAGCAGTGAAGGTCTCATTATCCTCTGTTTTACACCAGTATAAATATGTTGGCTTTCATTCTGCACAGAACTGTGAGGGCTCTGTTTTGCTTATACAGTTCAAAACAACCTTGAAACTGTAAGGTCTGGCTACTCTGGGTTTTTGCTTGCTTACGTGAACCCTAGTAGATGTGGCTATTATGGCATAGTTCACACTGTCCTTTTTCAGCTTCAAACTTCAGAATGTCTCCAGAGGTGATAACCACCATAGGTTATGATGGCAGAAATCACTGATTATTGGCCAATGTTCAGAGAGCCGTTCAGAGAGCCAAATAGCCCTCTAAGCACAATCCCAGTCTTGGTACCAAATTCCAAAAATGCACCTTTTGCATTCTTAAGAACCTGCACTTGGATTTAAGTCATCTACCACTGACAAGTTACTCCTATTGTACACTAACTATCTAAATAGTTTGATTCTCTAGAAATGGAAGCTAACAGTCATAAGAAACACTGGAATAATTAATCTTAAAATAATTCAGTGATTGTAATTCAAACTAAGGACAACTCATCTGATAAACACAAAAAATGTCTCACAAGTAAAATACACGTACAGCTCCTCTGATAAGTGCAATTTTAAAATGATTTTTTTTCACAAAAATATCATTCTCTTACTAAAAAAAAAGATAATAATTACAAAAATTATTCCATTAAGTAAAAAAGTTATTCAGATAAGAAGGCTGAACAATTTCAGAAATAATAGGGAACCCTCTAATTGGTCAACAGGGCTAGTTTCAAAAGCATTTTTGCTCCTTATTCTAGTATAGAAACATGGTATGGTTACTTTTAGTTTCATTCTAGTTTATTTAACGTAGTATAATTTTATTATAAAAGCAGATCTGAAAAACATTTGTTGTACTTCCAGAGCCTTTCTTGTTCATTTATTGAAGATAACCAAAACACCTATCAGAGTGCCATAGCTTTGCCTTGTTTGTTGGTTTTGGTTTTTTTCCTGAAACAGTTCAAGACTTTGATTTGTTAGCTATTCTGAGAATATTCTTTCCCAGTCCTTAAACCATTTTTACAGGCTTTGGTTTAAAAACTGGCTTTGAAAAGGTCTTTGGAATATTACTTGGAGTGGATAAAACTTCTAGGAAGTTCCTCCATTTTGCTGTGTTGACATACTAGGCCAGCATTCATCCACAAAAATGGGCAATTATAAAGTAGAGCACTATTGAGGCCCCTTTAAATTACCCCTGATTGCACGAATGCCCTCAGGAGGAGATCATCAAAGCATAGTTAGCAATACTGGGAAGCAAATTGGCATGGATTTGTGATCATGGCACAGTATTCCCTGTATGCTTTTCTGTCAGGTGTAAATGCACTATCTGAAAATGCCAAGTGAAGGTATTGGGAAGGGCCTTGTATCGGTAAGCAAGATGTTTCTGTATTTATTATATTTATTTAGAAGAGAAAATACATCTTTATGACGTCTTCATTTTGCCTGTCAGTTAGATTAGCACTTAGACAGTAGAGCTGATTCACCATAATATACTGAGAACACATCTACAAAAGTTTCATGCTGAACTCAAATTAACAAACTGACTTCAGTTAAACAGTACAAATTTCATATTGACCTATGTAACACTAGTCTCTGTTTTTACCTCATCATAGCTGTAAAATTGTTCTTGACATTGTAATCCCAGACAACGGTGCTGCTGCAAGAAATATTAAGAAAAATTAAGAAAACCTAAAAAAAAAAGTCATTAATGAAAACTTAGATTAGTGATATTGTGTTATGGTTATTATTGTGTGTATGTCTTCCTGAATGTTTTGCTATGCATGTTATTTTAAACAGTTTCTATTAATAATTTCTGTGTTTTTCAGGTTAAACACATTTCTGAAGATCCACCTTGTAAATGTCCTAATAAATTCTGTGTGGAGCGTCTGTCACAAGGGAGATACAGAGTTGGAGAGAAGATCCTCTTTATTAGGGTAAAGATTTTATTTTTGATTTTGTAGTGAATTGCTAGTATACACCACCTTCTACTTTGCAAATGGTGCCATTGATCAACAGGAGAAAATATTTTCTTATTAATCAGCATGTTCTTATGATGCTGTCAGAGAATAAACTACACTGGGTTAACTGAATCAAGGAATTATTACCATGTGGTAGATGCTTCTACTTTTAGGTCATCAAATTTACTCTGCCATGATCAATGGCAAGCAAAGGACATCACAGACAGGATTATTTCCTCTTAGTTTGGCTTGAAAGAACATCCTCTTCATTGAAACAGCCATTCTTCTACTTTGCTTTGACCGGTAGCATTTGACAGGTCAGGAAACAGAACAAAGACTTCATGATCATTGAATTGCCAAGTCATGACTAAGACGTATTGCTAAAGTAGACTGGGCAAAACATTAATGTCCATAGTACTTCATTTGATCAACAGGTATTTCCAAAACCAATGCTATATTTCAGATTTCATCTGTAGTGTATTAACTCCCATAGCACAAAGTTAATAATATAAATATTTGCTAGTATTAGTATCTGGCTGAATTTCACACAAATGTGCTGTCCAAACTTAATTTTGATCCTCTTAATCTTCTCTATATATGCTTATGTTAATAAGAATTAAAGTATGCTAATTGTAATATTCTGTACTAATAGGTTAAGAATCTGATTCATGCTATGCTTTTGTCCATTTTCCTCTCCACATGTACTATCCTGGAGTAGTGGAGAGCTCTTGCTTTCAAATAACTTTTACCCCTATTTAGCTAAAGGCATACAACTTTGACCTGATAAAACTGAAGATTTAGCAATTCTGAGAATAAAAGAGGTCAGAGGGACTCCTCATCTGTAGAAACCAAGTTCCTGGTTCAACAAAACACCAGAGTACTTGCTCTGTCATAAACTTAACTTACAATGAAGTCAAATTTAGATAAGGATTTAGGTTTCCTCATGAGTATACAGTTGAGAATGTGTTTAAGTATTGCATTGAATAAGGATTGAGAACTCTCACTTAATTCAGTAATAGCTCAGAAAGGAGAAATACAGGTTTTGTCACAGATATTTTGAGGTTTACCATGCTAGTATAAAGGATTGGTAGTTTTTTCTGCTTCATAGCCAGTGAGACTTTTTTTAAGTTCTGCAGTATTTTTATGTACTAGCTTTATTACTAGCTTCAAACAACTTTGAAGAAGGTAATGTTCATTAACCAAAGATCCCAGTAATCTGGCACAGTTCAATACTTCCTTTTGATTTTAATTTCAAATAACAATATAAAAGTATTGTTGATCTTCTAGTTTTGATAAACTAAGTTTTTCTGCCAGAATGGTGGGTGTCAATTCCCTTTACTGGCTTCTTTACTGTGCAATCTAGTCCAAGTCAGATTTCATTCCAAGTTTGCAAACAAAACACCCTTTTCATATCATGCTACTGCATTCCAAGTCAAATTGTTCCAAAAAATAACAGATTTATACATTAAGGTACAGCATTAGAGATCATTCCTACAGCACTGAGATCAATGGAAACTTGCTATGAACTTCAGTGGGAGCAAGCCCATATTCCTGGGTTTTAAAAAACAGTTGTCTTTTGCTTTTGGTTGGTTTGAACCTTATTTTGGAATGCTTTACTGGAACACACTAAGTTTTTACTCTTTATTCTGCATGCTCTTATTGTGTACATAAGTAGATTGATTAGCCTTTCTTTGGATTCATTTGGACACTTGTGAGAAAACACATTTGAGATGCATAGCTGACTTCCAATTTTGTTGATATTTGGCACCGTATTTAATACTGCTGAGGTAGTTCCACCTATGTTACATGTTCTTAACACAGCATGACACAGCCAGATATATGCCACTTGTTTATAACCCAAAGTGTTCCAGTTGAATTGAGATTGATAGTTTTATTGTTTTGAGTTGGCTTAGTATACCCATTACTGTCTCCGTTGGCTTTCTTCAGTAACCTATGTAGGACCTAAAACCTATATAGTTACAGTGAAGTTACAAGTATGCCAGGTCATAAAACATTGCAAGTGCTAACTTTAAATTGGAGCTAACACCTGTTAAATGATGGTTAAGAATTTTTTCAGAAAATATTTAATTGTATTATGTGCATAACAAATTTGTTTTATTCTAGTTCTACAAATTCTGTTAAAAAAAAAAAAGAAGAAAAAGTGTCCAAGTCCTTCTTTTTCTTAATTTATATCTGTATATGAAACAAGTGAACAAGGAATGTTAAAGAGAAAAAAATCCTGGCAGAACATAGAATTAATAAAAAAAAAAAAAATCACACAAAAAATTACACAGGTCAATCTAAAGTAATTTTAAGGGAAAAAACCCACTTTGAAATATGTAGCAAAAGGCAGGGGGGGTGGTACTTCAAAACTTCTCTTGTACCATAGTAACTTCTTAAGGTAATGGTCCCATTAAAATTACTTGAATAAAGATTATTATTTTTTTTAACATGGAAAAATATTTAAATTTGACATGAAAATAAACCACGGATATCCATGAAGTAATGGAAATAATGAAAATCCATGTAAACATCAAGATCCTTGAGTCTGCTGGCAAAAATGCATGTCACATAAGCAGTTCTTTTTGCATGAAGTAGTTTCATAATGCATAAACATGATTACAGTAATGCTGTGGAGGCTTAGATGCTAAAAAAATATTTTCAGTAACAATTTATCTGCTTGCGAATTCTTTTTCCTTCCTGCTTTATAGGATTGAGAGAGTCTAAATTCTACTTACACAAAAAGGATGTAAGACTTGTTTGACAATAATAGATTATGTTAATAACTTGAAGGAAATGAAATTAATGGTTTATTTATAACAGAGACATTGGTTTAGGATAGCACGATCTCTATATGTGTGCCATAGACAATCAGTTATTCACTGTTAGATCATATCATTATGACCATGAAGTAGTTAAGGGAAAAAGCCTTAATCTTTCAGTGTAGAACTGAATTAATAAGGCTATTTTTAAAAATAAAGAATAACAAGTCATGAAAGCTTATCTTGCATGAATGCATAAAACCTGGAGAAAAGAGTCACAGTAAGAAGTGCTTACTTCTTGCAGAAAGCAGTAACGGAGTTATTTAGATTGAGATGTTTTTAGTAAGAAATGTCTGCCAGGCCTTAAAAAAAAGTTAAATTTTTTATTAACAACTTCAGTGGCAAATATTCTTATTTATATTACATATATATATAACATACATATATACATACACACATATACATATATATTTTTATATATGTATATTTACATATATTACATTGTATATACAGAAGGACATACACTTTCCACAAACTAGCAAGCATCTCTCAGAAATCTCTGTCCTGTTGATCTGTGCCTATAATGACATTCAAATCACTGGATTCTGCACAGTGGAAAAGTTACTTCTCTGTGCAACTGGAGTCAGATTAGATGATATAAGGGATCCTGGCTTTAAAACCTATCTCTTTTCCTATAACTTACAGGTTTTCTCTGCTGTGCAGATGAGATCATAAGCATGTGATTGCTTTTACAGTTTTTACACTGGACTTTTAGTCATTAATATCACTTAGCATTATTTTGCTGTAGTAACAATGAAATGTTTGTTTAATATTAACTTTCTCTAAATCCCAGGAAATTAAAGGCATTTTTTTCCTGCTACAGCACCTGCGTAGAAACTTTATTTTGGGATTCACTATGAAAAAGTGTGCATACATGTGCGTGTCACATACGTGTGTATAGATCCTTTGCAGGCAATTAGTGTATGATATTACCTCTTTCTGGTGATAAAAATGTACTTGTGTAAATATGGAAATTTGCTTTACTCTACACTATCCAGGTAGTAGTGATATACTGTCTAAGAACTGGCACTAAGGAAAAATGTAAAGTGGACTGATTATACAGTTGTCAAGATGCAAATGTCTTGTTCTGCTTTTCTGATCCCAATACTTGTAGCCTTTGCTTTGTGTGAGTCTGTGTTTTGTTTTGAATTCAGCATCATATATTTGGCTTTGATTGTCTTCTTTATTCCAAGGTGTGTAACAGTTCTGCTTTTCCCAGGCCTGTTCACTTCTAGTCTACAAAATAGTTCACTTTTTAAGCACTGAAATTCCTTCCTTAGAGCTTTATCCACATCAAATACCTGTCAGGGATGTTTAAAATGCCAAAAACATAGGCAGGAGTTTTAAGTGAACTAATTACAAAGGACATGCAATGGGATGCCTGAGAGTCATCTTGCGAGTGATTTCTGAAAACACGGCTTGGGGCAGAGGACAGGGCAGTTATTGGCTGTTTCTTTGGGCTTCTAATCTCAGTCTCCTTATGATTATAGACAAACATACTAGTTCTCAGCTCTGGGCTGCAAAAGATCCAGGGAAAGGCATGTCTAAATTCCAGCCCAATTTATGTCCCAGGTGTAAGGTGTTTTTGGAGACCTTCCAGCAGTGGGTGGCTGGATGCTTTTTTTACTATGTGTCAATTCCTCTCCAACTGCTTTATGCTCTCAGAGCATTTCAGTCTTTACTTTGCTAGTGGAGGTGGAATTCTTCCCAAACTTCTCAGGTTTTGTGCTAAAAAAATAGTCCTTAAAAGGCCAGTAAAATTCAGTCCATAAGACTTAAAAGCTCTTGGACAAACAGCGATACTGAACATGTCAGTGCGTGACTGGAATCCAGTGCTGCCTGTAGGACACTCAGGAAATCTGTTTTCTTCTTTACTCTGCCATTAACCTGTTGAGTGACATTGGGCAGACCCCTGCCCTCCCCCAGCCGAAGTTGCAGCTTGCTTGTTCTCCGTGTTGCACTTTCTCTCCTGCTTCTCTCTTTATTTTTTTCCCCTTCCTGCCTTGAGCCTTTCTTATTCAGGCCTAGCAGCCTTCATGGAGTGAGACACCCATGGACATCTCTCTGTTTACTTTATACTTGATGATGCTGTGTTTGTGCTGAACACAAGAGCAGCTACCGTTTCACTGTTTGGTTCTGTGAAGACTTGGCATTTCTAGTTAAATGGTTGACATATTTTTCACTAGAAATTAAATATTCCCTTCCCTCCCCCCGCCCTTGATTTAATTTCCTACATTTTTTCCTCCACTTGCTTCTTTTGCATGGACACCCATGTTAATTTAGTATCTAGAACTTATATGTGTTGTGGATAGTTTGGAAGGCATATTGTGAACAAAAATGCTTTGAAAGGATTCATTGTTAACTTTACAAAAAAAAAAAGCTGTGTAAATCAAATTATTCGATGCTAATTTAATGAAAAAGTGATGGACTTACCCCTTTTTGCATTCATTCTAATGGTGTTCTCATTTGTCTTGGTTGAAAATGTTTTGACAGAATGCATCTCCTGTCCAATAACCTGGTTCAGTGGAACTGACAGGCTGTGCTGTAGCTTAGCAGTTTTTCTCACTAGCTTAGACCTGTTTGCTTTGGTGGCCTCCTCCTGTGGACAGCTAAGTATTGTGTCATCTTTAATTCCCAGTGTCTCCCTCTATGCACTATTGTTCATTGAGAAGTCCACTTGGGTCTTTGAAAAATCTTTAGCAAATGGTATTGTGCTTTTCCAAGATGTAATATATCTTCAAGAAGTGTCACACTCTAGTTTTTGAAATGACTAATACACCTGCAGTAATGTCCTGCCAAGGTAATTATAATTTAGGCTCCTACAGTCCAAGTTATAAAGGTTCCCTGTATTTGGTGAAAATAAAAATCTCCCTTGGGAGGTGGCTCAGAACAGGAGAGCAGGGTAGGGTATTTATTAAGGTGCACTTAATGCAGCAAGAGCCTGCAAGAGCTAAAAGACTCCAAAGTGAGACTTCCCTGGGTGACAGTTTGCTCTCTGGCAGGCATGTGCCAAGGTAAAATCAACCCGCCACCCTGGTGTCAGCAGTCCTTTCTCTGGTAACTCATTACACAAATAATTATCAATACTTTACAGGTAAATAAAGATTAGTAAAAATGGTAGATGAATATGTTATGTATTATGGATCCCACTGTTTCAGGCTTCCCTCCCTTCCTCCTCCCCCCAAATACTGAGAATAAAAATAGACCACATTATGTAACTCTGCTCCCGTTTGCTCTCCCCTCCGCTTTTGTTCCGCTCCTCTGACTCCTTTTATGTGAAAGGTACTGGATCAGCATCTGCATATCCACGAGTACAGATGGACTGCTAATCCACTCCACCATTACTATACAGACAAAAATTACTTTGCAAAATGAAAAAGGCCTTTATTATTGAGATCTAAAAACTGGGTCCTGTAAGGTTATACTGAAAGCATTAGCAGGACAAAGTATTTCCTTTCTGTTCAGCTATTTTCTTGTTGTGGCTCTTTTAATAGAGTAATAAATTTGTAAGAATCCATTTTACACTTCTGAGACTTTAATGCATTTTACATTAAAGATGAGACAGCAGTTAAAGTTGACATTTTGGAACCTGTAAGCCTGGTGCATTAGAACTGGAAATGCAGCTATTCGTGGTGGTGTTCTTTAGGGAGGATAACACAAAGCTTTGCATTTTCTTGTTTATACTTCTTCCTGGTGAGGTGAAAAGGTCCTGTATGACAGTAGTGTAAATAATATTTGACACAGTCAAGGTGAGTGCATCTATATTTATAGGAAAATGCTGCAATATTTTATGGAGTGAATTAAAATTTATATTCTTCACTGTAGGTTTAGATAATTAGTATACAATGGTAATGGAAAAAAAACCCCAACAACACTGATTCTTTGTTGTAATATACTTTGTGTACAGTATACTTTCACGCTATTGGCATAACTCCTGCTACCATCTAGAGAAAGGATGATAAATGATGTGGTGTTCATCAGAGATTCTCAATGAACATTTAGGATTCAGGTATAAAAGTACAACAATTATGTATTTCAGTATTCTTCAGCTTTAGGGAAATATTATTAGGTATCTTGTAGCTTGCATGAGAATTTCCAACTGGGCTTTATATCTTGACTTGGGAACGGTGGTTCTACATGGAACTGAATTTGCCACAATTTAACAAAAATGGTATGTAGGCTTTTTAAATATTTCATACAATGTGGTTTGGCCTTTCCATTTTTGAAATAACAGGAACAAATTAAAGTGCATTTAAAAAATGTTTTATTTCTTTGCCATTCCCTTATCAGTGTGAAAGCAATGTTTTTTCTTCCTGTTGCATCCAATCACACTTTGTATGCATTCATTTTATTCACTAAAACTATATATATATATATACAGTATTTTATTTTGAAATTAAGCTTCACTGCACTTCTGTGGCAACATGCAAAATAGGTGTAAAGTACTTTTCACCATAAAAAAAAAAAATCAGGGTTTATCTCATGTGTTTATTGATGAGTTTGTCCCCTGTGCTGCCTCCTAATTCCAACCAGTACAAATGTAGTAAATGCTCTATTTCCAAATCCTCTATATCATGTTGAAACATAGAAAACTGCATTTTAATGAGAGTATTCACAACATGCATACCAATGAATTTATCAACCAATCTGTTTCATTAAGATTTTAATTTTTTTTTGTAGCAGAAGTTGTGAGATGCCCACTATTCCTAAGGAGACTAGGGGAAAGTTGAGGTTTAATTTTTGGGTTTTGTGCTGTTAAAAAATGAATATTGTTTTTAGAATCTGTGGTATGGATTCATCTCACCTAGGTCTGCTGCCTACAGGGTTGTTTTCAGTGGAGAAGAACATGTAATTCCTCACTATTCGTTATGTTGATTAACTGGTTTGTTAATCAATCTACAGAATTACATGGTATATTATATTATTTATCTCTGAGGTTAAAAAAGTAAATGGACCATTTGAGATATTCTTTGTTCTAAATTATGTTGTGGGGAATTTCTTTGCATTGATTTTTCAAGATTACATCTTGAGATGTTATGTTCTATCATGGGATCACGGAATTTCAGAGTTGGAAGGGACCTCTAGAGTTCATCTAGTCCAACTCCCCTGCCAAAGCAGGATTGCCTAGAGCACATTACTCAGGACTGCATCCAGGTGGGTCTTGAAAACCTCCAGGGAAGGGTATTCCATGACCTCCCTGCGCAGCCTGTTCCAGTGCTGTCACCCTCACCAGAAAGAAGTTTTTCCTCATACTTGAGTGAAACCTCCTATGTTCCAGCTTGGGCCCATTGCCCCTTGTCCTATCGCTGGAAACCACTGAAAAGAGTCTGATTCCACCCTGCTTCAACCTACCCTTTAGGTACTTGTAAACATAGATAAGGTCTCCCCTCACCCTTCTCTTCTCCAGGCTAAAGAGTCCCAGCTCATTGAGCCTTTTGTCATAAGGGAAATGCTCCTTAATCATCTTTGTTGCCCCATGCTGGACTCTTTCCAGTAGTTCCTGGTCTCTCTTGAACTGGGGATCCCAGAACTGGATGCAGTATTCCAGTTGTGGCCTCACCAGTGCAGAGTAGAGGGGGAGAATGACCTCCCTTGACCTACTGGCCACACTCTTCCCTGTGCAGCCCAGGATTCCATTGGCCCTCTTGGCAGCAAGGGCACATTGTTGGCTCATGGATAGTTTGCTGTCCACCAGGACTTCCAGGTCCTTCCCAGAAGTGTTTTCCAGAAGATCCACCCCTAACTTTCTAATTCTAAAAGAAAAGAAAACAAAACAAAACTTCAGCTGCATCTGTGTGAGTCAAAAAGAATTTATTTATCTTTCAAAACCCCAAATTTATCAAGAACAATTATTTTCTGGTGGAGAATGGATAAAACAATAAGACATTTATCTGTAACAGTGATGTCCTTGAAATATTTATTAACCTGTCTAGGAGCCAAAGACTATGAAATAGTCATGATAATTTAGTGTGTCTATCTTATATATGCAATAACGAAGAAATAGTACTGCTAGGATATAGTGAGCAAGTGGAGATTTTTAGATTTTACATAACTACAATGTAATAAATTTTTCCTTTGAAATTTAATTTGCTGTTAATAATTTAGCATAGTATTAATAGTTAATATTACTTCATGCTTTAAAATTAATTTGCTAATTTAATCATTCTAAAAGCTGGTTGGTAAATGTTCTTGCTTACAGTAAAGAAAATCAAGGAAAGGTTTTGTCAATCTGTGCACTCAAATTTGATTGTATATTTTGCTGTCGTATGATAATAATTTACTTGTTCAAGCTGTTTATGCTGAACAGATATAAAATATAGTTTATTATCAAAATACATGAACAGATTATAAATAGGTTTTACTAGTTCTCCATGGGTAACTGTCAGATCCTAAACTAGAATGTATCAGTTACTGTCGCTGCTTTTGAACATGCGACCTCTTTGTATGTCACAAATAGAAATAGTTGCTACAAACAGCTACCCCAGTTCACATGGAACCAAAATTATGCTTCCATAGATCCTCTTCACATCAGTAGAAACTGCAAGTGCTCAACCAAGGTCAGCATTTGAGCCTGACTTTATTTCCTATGTTCCTGTTTAATTCCTTCTTGGCCTTAGAAGTTTAATTTTTTGAGTCCAAATCTGATCATATGCTTTGCATATAAATTAATGAATTTTCACAGAAGTTATTTTCTACATAGTTTTACTCCTTTAGCAATGGAACATTAAAAAGGCTATAGTTACCACATTTTTGCCATTGTGAGAAGTTCACTAATTGTCACTTAATTGAACACTACAGAGTAAGTGACAACTTAAGCAGATAGATGTAAGTTAGTAGATAAAGACAACAGTCAGTGGTAGCTCATAAAAGCCAAGGGAGAAAACTTCTAGCTTCTCCAAATGTGGAATTTGGAATTAAAACTGGATGTGAAGTTATATTAAAACGTATACCGAGTGCCATTATTTAGCCTTTTCTGAAAGCAACGTTGTTTTCTTTATGTAAGTTGAGTAGTGATTTCTTGTGTCTGTCTTGTCATAATGAGCCATTTCATTGAAGGATACCTGTATATGGAAAAAAAAAAAAAAAACCCTCACAGTTTATTTTGATTTTAAAAATGGTTAAGACACAGATTTCTGAAACTTTTTAAAACAGTTTTTTAAAAATCATTTTGTTCTGCAAGTCTCACTGAGATCTAATCTTTGTAAAACTGATCTAAAGCTTTTGAAAAGATGTGCATGTTTTAATGGAAGTTTAGGAGCATCTCTCCTGTCCTTTTTTTATCATTAATTTTTGAAACTCAGAGCAAAACAAGAAGAATCTGTTGCTGTAAGGAAGTATTAAATACAGCAAACATTTTCTTTGGCAAAGGTTAGTAAACTCTGGAGATCCCCAGACTCAGCTATTTATCAGAATGGTATTTTCCAAACTACTAAACTGAAGACCAGATATAGACTGTTCCTCAAGTCATAAATCAGCGTCAGTTGATTCAGACAGCTTTGTGGTGTGCTATCGTGCCTTGTTTTCAACTTGCCAGAAATGGATTTACCTTAAGTTTTAAAAAATAACCACAAAACCCCACAAAACCCCTCTACCATACCAGATCATTAAAATTGTCAGGTTTTTTTCAAGTTAATATTTCAGTCATGGCAACAGATGCCAAAATGCTGTAGTTTCTGTTAACACTCTGTTTAGATAAATACATGCTGAAATCAGAACTGATTAAATCATTTTATCTTTTCCTGTCGAAAACAGGCCTTTTGCCTGCTCAGCTCGATGCAACCATATTAGCACTTCTAAAAAGT
This sequence comes from Nycticryphes semicollaris, assembly GCA_013400055.1. NCBI lineage: Eukaryota > Metazoa > Chordata > Aves > Charadriiformes > Rostratulidae > Nycticryphes > Nycticryphes semicollaris. The sequence continues at coordinate 118,966 of VXBJ01006984.1, forward strand.
CAAAAGAGAGAGCCAGAATGTTTGCCTTAAACATGCCATTTACTCTTAGTTATTAGCTTGTGATTGCTTTTGTAAACAACTGAAATAATATTAAGTAAACTTTTAATTTACATTAAAACCTTCTTTTAAACTGTACCACAATATGCCATCAGGAAAAGGAGCTGCTTCCTCTGCTGTATTTACTAGCTAAAGTCTTTCACAGTCTGGCTTTTCTCATATCATCTTAAACATGTGACCATCTTAAATACAGTAACATTCCTGTGAAGTTAAGAGTAATTATTTATTCATAAGGAGATGTGTTTATAACTTTTTTTGTCAATTGCATAGCTGTAATAAATTTCTGTCTATTTGAAGGAAGACTTAACAGTCTTAAAGACTTTCTAATTATAAAGGAAGTGGCTTTGTGCCTCGGTCTCAAAGGTTTACATGTTAGACTCCCTGTGCTTTGTGTAAAGGAACTGTTTTCTGCCTCAGCTGTGTTCAGCCTGCAGTCTGAAACCTTTCCTTCCCCTGGACTTTTAATTTTTCTTTCTTCTTTCGAATGCAATAAAGGTATCAACCTTGATCTCTACACATATGAATTTCAGCCTTGATCCCAGGCACAATTTGGAATCTTGCAATTAGTGCAATGGTGTATTTAAATAAGCTTGCTTGATGTGGTTCTGGTGTGGCAGGGAGGCCCAAAGATATGACATCTGGCCAATTGACAGCTTCCTGGTTTCCTTATACTTTATTTTACATGGAGCATGTTAATAGATCAGTTAAAGATGACCCAGCTAAGTCACAAAATGAGAGTTTGTTTTTTTTTTTTTAACTGACTTATTTTTAACACACTAATATGGTTTTGATCAAATATATTGCTTTCTATGTAAGACATTTGAGGTCAACTTAACTGATATGATATTGCTTCAGGTTCTGAAATTACTCAACTTGTCTTCAAGGGGACACATTAAAAAAAGTTTGATTAGTAGCAGTTAACTTTTTTACATCTCAGGTTTCTCTTCCAGTGTTGGGCCAGAGTAAAATTTTCCCATTAGTTAGCCTGTTACCCACCAGTTAAATTGATATATATCACATAGTCTTAATCATTGTAGTTGATCATAATATTTTAATATTGTTTTGAAAAGTAAACTGATTTTTTTTAACTGTATGATAGGATTTCAAAATTTGTAACCTAAAAGGTTTGCCAGTGAAAAATTTCCAAAGTTTATCTTGCTGTCATTCCTTTTATTTCATTATCTGATTATCAGGACAATGATCTATATTGTTTCAATTCTTAATCTGTCTTCACTGCATTGGGCAAGATTATTTTTTTAAAGACCTAATGCAAGCAGCCAGTATTTCCGTGGAACCTGACTGACTTGCTGGGGACCTGATCCATAATGCTTCCAACTGTATTACCATTTTAGACAGTCTAAACAAAACTACTGGTGTTTTCATATTCTGTTTCCTGGTTGTGCTTTGGGTCCCATCCTCCATGTTTTTAAATCTGATTTTAAATCCGATAAAGGAGAATCTCAATGAAACAGTCCTGGAGAGGAGTGCTTGGATGAAGCTGACCCTTTGTAAGGTTGCACACACTTGGTTCCCCAGATACTCAGAATTCAGGTGGAGACTGGACAGAGTCCACTACAAAGTCTTTCACAATTACTTTTATTGTTATTTCCTTGTTATTATTTTAGTTTACTAAGCACTTCCCAACACATTAAGATGGGTGTTGCTGAGATCCCACAGTGATATGATGTAAGGAGCAGCAGGGAAGTAAACTGAAATTAGAAGAAAGGAGTAATACATTTAAAAGTTTTACAACTTCAACATAAATCAGTAAAATTCAATATCAAAAGGATGGAAAAAGTGAGTCTATAAAAGGTTCTTATGTGGGGCAAAAAAGTAGAATCCAGCATAAATCCATCAGCATTATCAATATTCCTACTCTGATGCCCTGCTAGCTGTCTGAGACTTATCAAGGAAGTGGGGAAGGTAATATACAACTGCAGTGTTTTAGTTAGGCAAAAGTAAACATAACATAAACAAAAGCAACCCCTATTTTCCCTTTTTGCTAGTATTACATTTTCAAACTGTTTTGTTTAGCTTTTTAACATGGTTCTTCTTTTGTTCTAGGGAAAATTTTCAATTTGTAAACCTCAAGAGGTATTCGCTAAACTTGTGAAACTCAGTGGATTTTTTCTAACTCAACACTGATTAGGCCATCTTTAATTGCCTAATCTAATTATACTATATATGGGAAAGCATAGCAAAAATTAAGAAGTGCAACATGTTGACTTTGGGTTGCCTAAGTGTTCCTGACTGGTACAGCAGTGTGTTATATGCCAACAGGTTATAATTTCCACTTGTAAATAAGATCATTTTTTCTCTCTCAGTGTCCACTTTCTGTGTTCTGTGAAATATATTTCCAATCTATATTTCAAACACAAAAAATTTAGTGGAAGCTAAAGCAATCTGCAAGTAGAAGATAAAATTAATATCTAAAAGTAAGCTCCAAGGCAATTTATAGCTTGAGCATAAAAAAAACCCACAACTCCACAAAGCCCCCAAACCCACCCCACCCACCACCTTCTCATGTCAAGGAATAGTTACTATTATGATTTCATCTCTGTATACATGTAAAACACAGACATCTATTACAAAGAACATAACGATAATCCTGGCTTGCCTAAAAAACCTTCTTTGCAAATAGTATGTGTTTTAAATACTAATATTCTGTTTTGTCTGAGTTTGAGAACTCAGTGGCACTTAGAATTATGTGTAAAACCTTCTAACTAGAGTCACATAAATCAGATGAAATGACAGGCTGGCATTTTAGTTAATCCAGGTTTTCAGAAATGACTATGCTGTTTGTGCTAATTTCTTGGTTCATGTTACTTAACTACTTCCCTGTGATTTACTGAGGGGCAAGAGGGAGAGGGAGTCATTTGGTGTTTCATAAGGGTACAAAGAACCCTGTTTCTGTTTCCTTCCCTCCTGCCCGCCCCAGTCTTTCAAAGTATATATATTAGCAAGCCAAAGAATGATATCATGGCGCTCTCGTGCTGAAAGTGTACATTGTTCTCAAATCTCCCTCCTTCTCTTCAGTCCGTTTTGGTAGAGCGGTGAGGGTTTGGTTTTTGGGTTTTTTTTTTTTTTCGTTTTAAATTAAACATAATGTTTGCAAAAGAAACTATAGGGAGTCCTACATAAGCAACTCTGAGCATAAACCCTGATTTTGGAAAAGTCAGTGAAAGCCTGTTCTGCATTTATGTATAACTGTTTCAGTATCTTACAGATTCAGGTATAATGTAGCTAATTTGCTTGGGGTGAATGTCTTACTGGCCTAATTCTAGAACACATTTTCCAACTACAGAAAAGAAATAGAAAAGTGGGGTATTTTAGTTGGTTGGGTTTTGGGGCTTTTTTTAATCAATATTGGAATTTGATATTGTAAGTGCCTAAGCCCTGACTCCCTTGCAAGCAGTGCAAAAAAAAAAAAAAAAAATCCCCCAAAACCTCTGGAATTAACTTGGTTCTCAGTGCTTCAGAAAATCCCATCAGTACAATAAAGGCTAGTAAGGATAAGTAAACTGCCAATGGGTTAGGAGCACCTGGATATGTGTAGAACAGTAGGGAAAAGACCTTTTGTTAAACCTGCTAAGCATCCAGACCCCTTGTTTCAGCTAGTGAAAAGCATTGCAAACAGTCCTTAAGGTACTGACTAGGCTTGTGATACTGCTTTTTTAACTCCTTTGTCTTTTCTCCACTATGTTTTCAATTTTATCCAAAAAGCTGACCTAAAGGTTAAGTGAGATGAGATGCCTTTGAGCTCAAACCTTTTCATGTGTAATGTGGCGTCTGTGCTAGGAAATGTGGAGATCAAGTGTTTGATTCAGGTCTGGCAAGGTATCTATATGTGTATAAAAGGTTAGTCAATGAATTCTTCTCTGAAGCCCAGAGTCTGGTTGCATTTGGCTTAGAGCCATCAAGTAATTTTTTGCAGGTTCTAGTGAATATTAATATATTGCCATTTAATACTCCAGGAGTTGTTACATAATATCGCCATTTTGCTATGAGTGAAGTAAAGAATTCCATGCAAAACCATGACTATACTGATGATGTGAGATGATGTTGACATGAAAATAGAAAACATTACATTTTTACACTATCACCTTCACAAGCGGAATTCATTCATGTTTCATGGCTGTTAAAAATTCATAGTATCTGCTTAGGAGATATTTTGAGCAGAAAACAGTACAGTGATCATTTCTCAGAACTGGCACTTAGCACGAGCAATACTAGTCTAAGGGGAAGGTCTCTGTGGATTTGTCTCTGTCTAGAGCTACTGCTTGTGGTTATCTACAACCGTGTAAGAAATTAAAAGCAACACCATATCCTAACAACTAATTTCCACTTTCAAGATTAACCTAATAACAGAAACTACTTTAAAAGCAAAGTCTTTTTAGAATCAAAGCTAAAATTAGCTTAATAGATTCTCCAGCCTGAAGAAGTTTTCTTTTACAGCACACGATTCTTTGGCTTTAGTCATAATACAGAAGTGGAAAAGAATGTTATGAAAATATTTTATGAACCAGTTGACTTACCACCCAAATACATATGTTTGCATTTAGGAACTCTCGTCTGCTTTATACACCATGTTACCTGGCCGTAGTGTACTTTGCCTGTTTTATGGGAGGGCGTATGTATGTACACACTTACATGTGTGTACACATATGTGTACAAACACATATGTGCCACACTTGTGGTTCTAAACCATAGTCCTCTGACTAAAATTCATATGATGTCAGCTCAAAATACATCAAGCCCCCCAGTGTCCAGCTGATGGTTTGATTTGCTGAACAATGACTGCAGTTGAGATAAAAGCAACAAGGCAGACTCTGAACTGGACTTGCAAGTCAGACTGCAGCTTCCCTGACCTGGTGCACACTTGGACATGCTCCCGAGTGTAGCTCCTGTGTCAGTTGGGTGGATCTGTGTTTCCACTCTGTGCTGTGCTTTGGTGGTAGCTATGGGGCCAGTGGTGAGCTTTGTAAGACAGAGGGAGAGAAGACTAATAAGTTCAAATCTAGAAATACTCTCCTGCCTTTTACTTGCTTGAAGTGCTTGATATTCACCACTCTTTGTCCAATGTTTAGCGTGGTTTTTTAGTTATTCCTCCGATTTCCCAAGCTTAGATATTTTCCTTCTGAGAAATGGCTCTTGACCAGGCACGCTTACTGCCTTAGCTGCTCCACAAAGTGCTTATGGCTTCGAGCCAATTCAGCCTAGCTAACCACCTACTTTTACATGTAAGCTGGTCACCTGAATGCACTGGCTGACCTGAGTGTAGCCACCTCTTCTGGGTGTCATCTGACCCTGCCAAATTGCCACCTTGAAGAGGTGAGAATATGCACACGGTGAGAGACATGGTGAAAACACTAAAAATTAATCTTCCCAGTGCCAGCTGGGAAACTGATTTCTCACAAACAGTACCCTTGAAGTAAAACCTAATTTTCTTTTTAAGAAGGTGCAACCAGGATCTGCTTTTGAGCAAATATGGCTTAGTAACTGTCTCTAACTTGCCATGTAGTGGCAATCAATTACTTTGCCGGGCTCTGGGTATGAGGAACTCAGCCTTTAGTACCTCCTGTGAAAGGAAGGAGTCACTCACTTCTGCTGTTTAATGTGTTACATTTGTAGAATTTCAGTATGTGATTTCAAGAAGTCGAGAATTACTTTGTTCTTAGATTATATCTGTGGGGTTTTTTTTAATAATTCACTGCGGGTGGACTAAGGGATCATAATAAAGCTTAAGGGATTTAACAGACTTGTAGATTCAAATAAGATTTCTACGAACTGCAATGGTACTTCCTTGTATGCAGCTCTGGCTACATTTAGCTTATGAAATAGCCCATATATCCAAAATTACATCTTTCTTGAATGTCAAGATTGAGTAGGCAGCAGAGCTGTTGCGGCTTCTTCTTTGTGGAAAACTGAAAGTAAGGGTAAATGTTAAAAAAAAAAGTCATGTTTTTTGGATTAAGATGTGGCCAGGGCACACCATACAGGCATAGAGCATAGGGATTGCTTTCTACCCCACAGTTCAGATGCAACAGCAATGAATGAGAGAGAATATTTGAGAAAGCGTTTCAGCCAAGAATGTTTCCATATCTTTTTCAGCTTTTGCCACCACCAAAACTCAACACAAAACTTCCACATACACACTCCCTCCCCCGTGTCATACATATAAATGTCATCACTGCACAAGGTCATCTTGAAACATTAATTAAATTCTCTTGCATTGTAAAAGGAAAATATATTATGCTACAGTAAGCGAAAAGCACTTCTCTGAAGGAAGTGAAGTCTGTGGATGAAGTATTGAAGTATGCGAGTATCCTTGCACACTGAGTTTGTCTAAAGACAATTTTTCCTTTTGTTAGAAAGACATTTTTTTTTTTTTAAGGAGTTTTCCATAATTCTGCTATTGGAATCATGGTTAAAAAGCATACATGCAATAGAGCTACTATCTTGTGTATACACGCTCTGTCTCCTGCAGCATAGTGCTAAATGGTATAAAACTCATGAGGAGTTCTGAGTAAGTGAAAACTGGCGTGTGTACTCTAAGACAATAGGGTTGCACATAGTCCAGCTATACACAAGCTGGCAGCGAGGAAAACACCTTTGCCAGGAGGGTCGGTTCTAAATCAGAAACAAGTTTACGTATTAAAAGGAAAAGGATAGAAACTCCAGGTTACTCTGTTACAGTAATCAGTGCCTTTTTGGCAACTAGCACAATTTCCCATTCCAAGATCCTTGCCAGAACCTAAAAAGATCTTTCTTATGGTATTTGCGGAAAGATATAAAACTGATGAGTGCAAAGAGATCCAACATACTAGAATATATACAACAGGGGATTTCCATGTGACTAAATCTAAGTGCCATCAGGTTACAGCTGGCAGCTATCAAAACTAAACTAAATTACTAATACTAACTTTAAATAATTCATTCCTGTGTTAGAGAGTTATCAGAGTCCTAAAAGTATTAAATATCCCAAAGAAAAAGAGCACCATAAGAAAAATCTGTGCAGTTTTAATCTGATTTCTTTTCTCCTTGCCCCATCAGTTCTTTATCTTAATTTCCACACTAAGGTGCTTTTCTGGTAGCACCCATAGCACCTAAATAGATTTCAGGGCTTGGCACCTGGTCAGCCACTCACGAGTGTCATGAAAATACCGTACAGTAAGCTGTCCTAGAACACGTTCCAAAGATAAACTTGGAATTCTGCATCTGCAGAACAAAAATGATAGTATTACCATGATTTTTTCCTGGATCTGTCCCATGGAAAAGTGAGGATTAGGCACAAAGTTAATATCAGATGTGCTTTCAAAGTAGGGCTGAGAAGAATGAAGCCATCAGTATTTGCTCTCTTATCACCCAAATTTACCTAACTGGTAAATCCTGGCAGTTACATGTCCATGTAAAATACATTGTCTTGTGTCAAAACAATTAAGAAAACATTATACATCAGAGTAATTGAGACCATGATTTCAGCTGAATTTCACTTTGTGCTAAACTGCTTTCAAAGTGACGCGTGATTAAAAAAAAAACCACTCAGGTGATTTGTATGTGTACAATTTAGAACATTAGAAATAATTTTTAAAAAAAAAAAAAAAGTTCCTGAAAACTGAAATCACTGTAATTTGTATGTTCGGTTATGTTCAGTGGTGATGGAGTAATAGTGTAAGACTATATATGGGATGTCAGTAAGGAGGTCCGAAAATGAATGTAATGACTGTGACAAAGTAGTTATGTATGTGAAATGAAATAGCCAACTTCAATATATAAAATTCATACATTTTGTAAGCTGAAATGAAGAACCTTTATTTCCTTATGGCAGTATAATTTCAGAGTAAACCCATTTTAGATTCAAACACATTGGAAATTTGATTCAAGATGACTGCAAGTGCTAATCTGATCTCAGAAAGAAAGGAAGAAAGTGAAGCAAGAAATGTTGTTAATAGTGAAATATCGTGCGGCCATGTTGTCATAAGTTAACTTGTGCTTATGCTACCTTCATCAATGCAATTAAATCACTTCTGATTTGCATTTGGATGACTGTTTTTTAGAAATCGTGAGAGCGACCAGATGTGGATTTTGTGGTTCCATGTTGTTTTCAGAAGTAAATTTTGTCCAGTTGACATGCTAGTTTAAATTTTCCAATCATTTGTACTCTTCCCCAGTTGTTGTACCTGGTATGTAATTTCCAGTATTATTTATACTTTGATCAAATTTTGCCTAAGGAATTCCATGCAAGCTGCAGTCACTCGAAGGATGGTGGATTTTAATTTAGGTAATATACTGCAGATTGCACTTGACTGGATTTGGCTCTGTAGCCAAATATATTGGGATCTATAGACAAGACTGATGTCTGGGGTCTCAGCTAAAAAATTTATGGTCTTTAATACCTTTAGTATTTGTCTATCTGTGATTTTATTCAAAGTTGTTTGTTCCATTCAGATTGTTTTCATAATTTTTTTAACACATTAGTATAGCTTTGGTTCATTACTTACAAAGTTGCTTTCATAGATTTGCAGTGACATAACTTCATTCCAACGTTGTAACATCATACCCCATAGACTCACACTGACATCATTTTGAAAACTTTGAGAGGATGCTTTGTCCTATTTAAAGGAAATTAAGCCTAAGTATAAACATTATTGAAATTTTGCTACCCTTGTTCTCCCCTCATTACCCTAGTGTAAATTAGAAGACATTTAAATTAAAACCGTGGAGTTAAATAAATTTATTTCAGGCCTCTGTACATTTAAAAGAATAATCTCTAGTATTAATTCAAGCAAGATCTGATAAAATAATCTGTCTCTAGATAGTTTCCAAATGTAGTTTTCTTGGTTACGCATGTAGCTTTTTTGATTTAAAAAACAGGAGATGGAGGTAGGAGGCAGTTACCAAATCTCTACATCTTACTTCGAGACATCTGTGACTGTTCTCATAATTTTGGTGTTACCCTGAACTGTTCATATATAAGACTGTAGACAACAAATCTTGAGACTTTCGTGTTCTTTGAATATTTAGATCTTATCTAAGTACACGTGGACTCAGGTTTCCAGTATAACCAAGAGTCACAAAACAGAAGGAATCTGAAGCACACTACTGTAGGTGGACAACTAGTGTCTTGGGTTACCTGTGCTTTGTATAAGTTTTCTGAAGTTTTTTAGAGAATCCTGACAGTTCTTGTGAATAAAATCAGTCAGGGATGGTTGCAGGAATGTTACCTAAATATTGCCAGCTCACAGATATTTTTATTGTAGGCCCTTTAACTCAGTTATAGATGCTAGTAACTAAGAGAGTAACCTCTGAGGTAATTTTCCCATAGAAGTTACAGCTGTGCCACTTCCGGTGGTTTCTGTGTAAGCAGTTATGCAGCAAGATAGAGGAGAAATAGACCTATGCATATCATGACCTTTAATCTTAAATGTTGGTCAGCTCATGGCTTTTGCCTTCCCATGCTCTGCCTACAGGGTGTATGAATCTAGGAGGGCATTTTTCAAAAAAGGTCACCTAGTTGAATGCTGCCTTAGAGGTAGAACTGTATGAATACGCGGGGGGTAGGGAGAGGAAGTATTTTTCTCTTCTTAACCTGTTCTGTTCATTATTTGTCCTCTTGTCCATGTACACTTCTTCATATACATGACATACCTTGGATGAGGCAGGAGTGGCATTTTTTATCTGAAGCCCAGAGTTCCTTACTGCTTACAATAAGTATAAGGGTGTAAGGTGCTTAATGCAATGTGGTGCTCTCCTGCAACTCAGCAGGGGAAGGAGGTGGAGTCTGAAGCAGTGGAAACATTCCTACTGGAGAGAAAGTGAGTGGGAGGAGGTGGCATTACAGCTCCTGCCACACTACACCATGTCAAAAAGCAATCAAGGGCCAAGCCTTCACTCCATGGTCCAGAACTTTTTGGAAGAGAATCAGACTAAAAGATCTGTTTCAGTATATTAGGAATTAATTTACATCTCTATAGAGTTAGATTGTGCTACTCAGATTTTTGGGCAAATTAACCAAGTTACTTTTAAGGCGTGAGTTACAAGCATGTCAACTACTCCACAAGAAGTCAGTCTTTCACCTTAAGCTAAATGTTAAGGAATAGTCCGTACTGCACTGGTACTAAAATTGTAATGCACCTATTAGAGGACTATTCTGTCCTCAGAATATCAGAGAGCTGGGAGACTGGAGTGAGAACAGTTCCCTGTTTTCTCTTCCTTGCCCTTTTGGAGTACTGGATTGCCATGGGGCGCTTGTAAAGAGAAGGCTTGTTCCCTTCTCTGTTTCTGCACTTGTTCCTTTGTGCTTCCATTCTTTGGCAGGTTTTAATTTTCTCTCACCTATAACACAGGGAGCAGATTTCCCTAAAGCTTGTAGGTTGTGGAAAGCGAATGAAAAAAACATCCTGTAGAGGAAAGATGGAGGAAAAATGGATGGATTAAATTATTGAAATGTAACCCACTCTTTATAATGATAAATGTAGCTCAGTGGTGTTTACTAATTCCTTTTGCTATTAGAAGAGATTTTCTAAGCAATGTCCTTACTGTAGCCACATTTTAATGAGTATTTTTCGTAGAGAATAGTATAAAGGAATAGTTTCCTTCTAACAGACTGCATTGTTAAATATATTTAATGATAAGACTAGACAATAACATGTAACCTTTTGAATTAGTCTGAATAAAGGCCCAATTAATTTCTTTACATCTCTACTCTAGGATCACTAAGCAACCAAGGACAAATGGCTTTATGTCTGGCTGGTACATTGTATTGCTTTTAAAAAGAGCATTAGTTCTTTGGCAGAGGAATAAATGAATTGTAAGCATATTATAGATCCTCTTGAATCAGGACACATTTCTAGGTTTTGGCACATGGTGTCTCCAGGACAGTGTATTCACATGGCTGGGACTTCACCAGTTTTAGATTTCTCACTTTAATTAAACTTAATAACTCTTGTAATTACAGCGCATCATGTTGGTGTTGTTCTTTTGTGTGTGTTTGTTGGTTCTCACACTGAGATAGAGGCTTAGTGCACATTGAAATTATGCACTACAATTGCTGCATCTTCGAGCACATGTACCCAGCTAGATAAGCACAGACCAATTTCATCTGCAGGCATTCAGTGAGGAGTCATGATAATGTATGTATTAGTTTTAAAAACTGCTTTTAGTTTCAACCACAGCTTCTCTCTATTGGTTTATATCAGTTATTGGAAACTGGACTTTGTAATGACAATGTTTTATCCACGTATATTCAAAGATCCTATTTTTGAATAGCTGGCAAGTCAGTACAAAGAAGAAATGGAACAAAATAAGCCTTGTTATGCCCAGCATAGAGACCTGAAGTAAAGACTTGTAGTACATTTACTTGCTGAAGGTCATGAGCAAAGTGTGTCTTGGAGCTTATAACTAAACCTACATCTCTCTCATAAATTTGAGGAAGTGAAATGGTATTGTAGTCATTGTATATTATGTACTCTACTGGGTTGGATCAGACTCCCCAGCACTCTGCTAGTCCCCATAGATATGCCATGAAGGAGTAAAAAGTCTGAGTAATCAAGGCATTATTGAAATTTTCATCAAAAAAAAAAATCTAGGGAACTTCTCTTCTTGAAAATGTGCTGGTTACTCTGAGACTATTCAGAAAAATAAAAATCTCACTGGCATTCTTTTGTTGGGGCCCTCTCTGAAGAGTGCTTTGTAGGGTTTTTGTTTGAGTGTCATTGTTGCTTTCCTGGGAAAAGATGTATGAAATAACTTCCTATGTAAATTCCAAAGGCAGTGTCATCTTAGCATAGCACAGATTGAAGGAGATAAAGAGATGCTGCTGTATGCAGCAGAGAACTTTATGGTAGTGAGAACTTCCCTTGGTACAGCTTCAAGCTTTCCATGGTAGTTATCTAAGCCCAGACACACAGCAGGAGGTGTTGCCGTCAGCTTCAAGTTCAGTAAAACAGTTCTTGCTTGGTGATTGTTACTTGTGATGTAATTCAGCTTGTGGAAATCAAATCTCTCAAAGAAAGAAAGGATCTTTTTCAAAAACCTCTTCAAAATAATGGTAAACCTGAATGGAAATTGAAAATAAGGACATGCCTAACCTTTCAGGTACCTGTGATAGAAACAATGGGTTTGTGTTCTGGCTTAAACCTGGAGACAAGACTTTCCTCTGTTTCCAATGATCAAACAAAAATTATACTCTCTTTTTCCATCCTAGGAGCACACAGTCTTTATGATCTGTGTCTCACATATAAGGCTTAAGGTATGTTGCCACTGTGCAGGCCTCCTTTCTCCAGTCTGTAAAACACCTCAGGCTGTTGCCTTTGTTTTTTGCTTACTTGGTAGTGCCAACCAAATGAGGAAGGTACTAATGCCAAATGAGCTTCCAGACTGCAGGAAACTATCTAAAGCCAACGTGCTGGTTATGCTGATCAGTGCAGAAGACTTCTACTGTGTCAAATGTTTTTTTAGTTCTACGGAGAGATAAATCTGCAAATATAAAATACATGGCATTCAGTTTCTTGTCATCTATTAAGGTGTCTGGAAACTTTTAGTTTGCCCTGCACAAGCAAGAAATTCTGCCTATCCCTTGTAAGGTCTTCACCTGTCCTGAGCATCCTTTTTTTGCTCCTCTCTCTCATGCATTTAACTGATTGTAGTCTTTGTCTGCCTCCTTGTGAATTTCTTTATAATTGCAATCCTGATGTGTTTGGTGGTTTTGGCTTTGAGGTGGTTTGTTAGGGTTTGGGGTTTTTTTGCATAGGCCACGCTAAGCAATTGTGGTGAATCTGAGCATGCCCTTTTTTATTTTTTTCTCAGACACACTTAAGAATGATGCCCTTTAGAGGCTCAGTAATGAACAGCTGAGTGTGATCCCATACTTTGTCATCATTTTTTCTTTGTGTAAGTGATAGCTGATGCTATCATATCTTCCCATTACTGCCTAGGTTTTTAATGTTGTGACTCAGTCACAACAGCGACTGCGCTATCCTAAAAGTGACTTCATCTTGTGTGTGGCATTTTGCTACACCAGGCAACATCTTCTGTTTTAAGTAATGTTATATTTGTATCATGGGAAACACAGCTATGAAAAGAAGCTATTTCATTAAAAAAGGGTTGCAAATAATATAGTTAGAACTAAACCCAACTGTAAAAAATCATGATATTTGGGAATTATAAATAAATTATGCTGTTATATGTCTTTGTTTAAAGGTTAGGACAGAGTGGTGATATTTTTGCAAATCCTTGGTTTGCACTATAAGAAAATGGGATAGTTCTGTTTTTAACATTATTAGCACTATATGTTCTGGTTTTATTCTGCAGTAAAATCTGCAGGACCTAAACAAAATCAGGTCTCATGTTAGTAATCATAAAAACTCATACTAAAACATGACTCTGTTTAGGTTTTCAGATGATCATATTGGACAAAGTAAATGGGAAGGGTAGTGAAAGAAAAAACTGTTAATGGAATTAGTATGTCAGGGTCATGGACCACGTTGACTATCTTGACTGAAATTAATTTTGAATATTGGATAAATCAAAAATACTTGAAACATAATTTTAAAATTTATGGATTGTGATTGTTGACACTAAGGGAGCTTGCAGCATCTTTGTTTCAATAGGAGCCAAAAGATGGCATTTTTCAACAAAAAGAAAACTTTGTTTCAACTGAAAGAAAATCCAGACATGCAAGTGGGAAAGGAATGAAGAGGCCAGAATTATGGGGAGCAGTCCCCACTGCCTTAGAGACTGGTGGTTTAAAACAGCTGCTAGTGATTGAATGTCTATGTGAAATACAGTCAGAACTCTCATTTTTTGAGGTAAGAGATCTCACCTTCTAGCTCTGAGCAATTTGTGCTCATGAACACTTTATATCAGTATCTCTTGTTCGTATGAAAAATGTAATTACAGAAGCTGAAAGCTTTATTTAAACAAAAATATGGTCAGCTACTTTACTCAAATGTTTTTCTGCTCACGGACTTTCTGATCTCCACAACACACCTGACTGTCATATGCTTTAAGTGGAATGAATGAGTTCTAAGAATGAAATTTGTCTTATTCTTCCTCCATGTTCGTGAGAAACTTCATTCCACTTGGTTGCTTTTCTGGTATGCTTCTGCTGCAATGCAGCTTCTAAAAGCATCCTTGTAGGTTTACTGTCTAGAGAGATCAAAGCCTGTCTTGTCTCCTGAGAAAAATAGTGGTTTGGAAGAAAATAGTGTAGTAGTCCCTTTTGTGACAAATATTACAAAGATCACAACTGCAGGAAAGTTATTGCTGGGTCTGCAGTACTGGTATCCCTGATGATGTGGTTGCACAATAAAGGAAACAAACATTTTTGACTCCCGCTTGTTCATTAGGCTTGTGTACACTTGGAAGTAGCTGTTTAAAGCAATTTGGAAGGTTAAAAAAAAATAAATCCAGGCAGAGATAGGGAAATGTGCATATTGCTGCAGCTGGATACATGCGATAAATCAATATGTGCTAGACTTAAAACATGTCCATGTGACTTAATCCCATGCACATCACTTCCATAGGCAGACATGGAGGAGAATTCTGCAGATGAAGGTGTTTTTTTTAATTTGATTGCAGGAAATATTTTCTTTAATTTGGCTGTTTTGAGGCTGTTATTCAGGAAATTAAGAGAGACAGAATTGAGTCTTGAGGATAAAAGCTAGAAAACAGATGGCACTGTAGGGTTCAAAAGAACATTTTCATGTACTTCTGCAATGCTGTAACACGAGCATGTTCACATGCAACCCACTCACAGTTGCATGGTGAAATCCTAGATTTGCTGAATTCAATGGCAAAATCTAAATGGGTGGTACATTAAGTCTGCAAATGGCTTAATATCTTTAAAAGAATGTAAATTAGGAGAATCTTAATAGTCTGGATAAAATGAATTCTTTTTGAACTTAGAGGTTTCTGTTTTAAGTTTGTGTACTGTTTCTAAGCAGCACTCATTTTTTTATTTCTCATTAAATTTTGCCAGATGACACATTCTGAGTAGTATCTCACTGCTTCAATATATGATTTCAGTGATATTCCTTGAGGAGTAAATCCTTGCTTGACTTTAGAAAGTGCGATAGAATTCTCCCCTTAGCTACTTGTTTTTAAGACAGATTTTTCAGGGCTCAGAATGCTAATAGAAACATCAGATATCTACAGTCAAACTATTATTTTTTGTTTAAATTTGAAGGTAAGAGTGAAGCCTTTTCTTTCTTTTTAAGCAGTAACTTATAGATTTATTTTGGCAACCTCATGCTTGTGTTTTTGAAATGGTTTTTCTGAAAGACAGTCTTCCACTCCCCTCCATTATTTGATCCCAGTACATCTGGTTTTCCATGCCTCCATCCAGAGACAGCATTCTCCAGTTTACGCTTTCTCTTTCACTTAACCTCATAAACTCTGTCTGATTTCTTTTTCTGTATTGAATCTGTTTGCCATATCATCTCTTCTGCTGAGTGTTGCATAAAATATTTCTTATGAGTCAGTGCTGCAGCTAGAAGCAACTAGACTTCTGTGAAGTATCTCACATTTTAGTTGATAGAGACTAGGTGGTCTTTGTGGTTAGCCCACGTGTAGATGTCTGAAGGGGAAGCAACAAGAAAGTGACACCTTCATTGTTCCCATAGGCGACCAGATGCAGCGTCTCACCCAAAGTCCTTAGAAATGCACAGTCCCTTTACCTACAAATGCCATTCAGAATATGACTCCCACATCTAATTAATTTTCCTCGACAATATTTCTCCTCGTCCAAGAAGTAAAAGCCTCCACTTGTCAGAAATTCACTTGTCTCTTAATGAATAAACAAGTGTGTTTACTTCTGTCTGCATCTGAATCATTTCTCGCACACAAAGTTCTCGCCTACACAGGATGCTTTTTTCAAACAGCAACCGAGGTCTAGTGTTAATTAGACACCAAACGTGTACTAGGCCCAAATTCTATAAAATTGTGTCAGACAGAAACTATAAGTAAGGTTTGAGGGAAAGTTTAATCAAGAGTGAGAATCCCAAATGTCCAAACTCTTAAGGTATTTATATTAGTATGCATCCAAAGATGTATCTTGATTTCAATTAGGCAGGAATACTTTGAGTAATGATTTTAATGAGTCTGCTATATTCTGAAAACAGAAATAAGGACTGTAGTTTCATTAAGTGCAACATTTGTGCTACAGACAAAAATTTGACCTTCCCCAGTGCTTTCCCTTTGTAAAAATATTTTATGCAGTTTTTCATTTTCCTTAATCTCTAGAGGTCAACATGCTGTTGACTTTAGGTTGTCTGTGCCATGCGGGATTTAGGTGGCTGTGCTATCATCCTCTAAACCAATTCCCGGCAGCTTCAGGTATGTGAAAAGTATCTAAGCTTCTGTTCCGTTACAATCTAGAGCTTTGCAAATGAGTTGGACTCCCTGCATGTATATTCAATCCACAGCTGAACCAGTGGAACAGGCTATTTTCTTCATTAGTTTATATCCATATGCATTAGTGGTTTAAGCCATTATATCAAGCACATTCACTGTATCTCCTGCCAAGAACAAAGAGAGGGAGGAGATTGCATTTGTGAAAGGGGAAAAATTCCAGTTTCCTCGCTTGATTATTTATTTTGCAGAAGGCAAGATGTTATTTTATGAGTCCTGAGTACCTTGAATGGTAGAATCACTGTGGAAATGTTAGTCCTCAAGCTGGGACTTATGAACTAAGCAACTGCTTGTTCTTCAGTGTCTCAAGCTAATGGGATCTTTCCATTTACTTCAGTGTTCAAGTGGACCTTTCTTCTTTC
This sequence comes from Nycticryphes semicollaris, assembly GCA_013400055.1. Taxonomy (NCBI): domain Eukaryota; kingdom Metazoa; phylum Chordata; class Aves; order Charadriiformes; family Rostratulidae; genus Nycticryphes; species Nycticryphes semicollaris. The sequence goes on from VXBJ01006984.1 coordinate 135,795, forward strand.
CCATCCCATTCCTATAAAATTCTCAGTTTCATTGACACCACCTTCCATGTATGTCTTTGTATCTCTCTCAGGCTCTGATATCAGGTATAACATGCAATTCTCTTGGTCACTGCTCCATAGTTTCAATCTCTACCATCTCTTCAGAAAACTGGGTATCAGCTAAAAATGTCTCTATGCTAGATCCCATAATTTATGGGACAGTATTGTCACTCACACTTCCAGTTTGTCTTTTCAGTCTTTAAATTGTCTTTCAATAGTTTTAGTAATTACTGTTAGTTGTCCCGAGATCTCCCTCTCCATCCTTTAATATTCCATGTCTTGTATCAGTTCAGGACCTCAGTATGCTGCTTGATTCTTGTTTACTGTTAGATCCTGCTGGAAAGAAACTTTCTTTCCCCTGGCTTTTAAGTATTGCTGTTTCTAATGTTTCAGTGGCTGTTTCTGGGTCACTTGTTTGTTGTTATTTCACTCATCCCTGCGTCCTGGGACACCCTGTTTTCTACTTTCCCATTTTGTCACCACCCTGCTGTTACTGTACTTGTGATAAATCCACAACTGCTGATCTTCATTGTTACCTGTGGATGCTGTTAGATTAGATTTACGGGAGCGTTGTTTTCAGCAATTACTGTTGCCCCTTTTGGGAGGCTGTGTGCTGTTGCAGTATGATCTGCTGCTGATATATCAAATGGAAAAATCTTCTGGTACTTCATATCTGGTACCGGTGTAAACATGTGATTTGCTTGTTTTCTGGCAGCTTTTAAGTGGAGGTAATGGTCTTAGTTAAATGGTCCATTATTTCCCTCAGATTTTATGATGCTTTAGTCATTGAAGATTCTATTTATTCTGTTTTATAGACGCCCTGTGTCTTCACTCTCAAATATAGGATTCCTGGCTTCTTTCAGACCTTTATCAACTGCCCACTTTGAGCAACTGGTTGTTATAAACGAGGATGTAACTAAGAAGCCATCTCAATGTTTCCACATATGTACCTCAACTAGGGGAAAGATCTAGGAACAATTTATAAACTCTTTCCCCTTGGTACTGAGTTTCTAACCTGATTACATGCTAGTTTGCTGAGCTGTGACTAAATCGAAATGGATTTTTGTTTTCATTTCATATTGCTGTGATGCTTGGTGAGAAGGATTTGCCTTCTGCATAAACAATAACAGAGGAGCAGGAATTAGCTCTATGCAAGGGTGAAAGGTAGAGATTTGATATACTTGTTAGCACTGCCTTCAGATTTTTAAAGGGTTATACAACTTCCTCTTGCCTTCCTGCTAGAGGGAATTTACAATCATGTATGAATTATACATCACTCAAGCAGTATTAAAGCATTTTAACTTTCTTCAGCAGGTGACCAGGTAATATAGGTCATACCAACAAGGTATAGTAATATATGAACCCTTTGTTTTCGAGCTACAGAAGTCTGATTTCTGTCAAATCACTAGACACTTATTTTTTGTGCCTCTTTGTCTTCAGCAGGATATAGATGTCTTCAGTTCCCAGTTCAATCATCAGCCCTGTGCTGAAAATGTGACATCTTATAACAGTGTTTCATAAGCATTATAAAGACAGAGTTTTGACTGTTAACATAGTTTAACAACTTGAGTAAGTATTGGAAAAATAAATTGAAAAGTTGTGAGGTGAAAATCTCAAATGAGGTGCAAAGATCCTCTAGCAGGAACTTTCAAATGGAATAAAGAAGGTTTGAAAAGAAATGGAGTCCCAACAGGCAAAGGATGTTCTCATTTCAGGTTAGCTTTACTTGCCCTCTTTTTGCTTAAGTTTTTTTTGTGGGAACAAGGGCTTTTGCAAGTGGAAGTAGTTGCTGAAAGAACAGTTGATGAATGGACAACGTCAGCCTAGAAAAAGGAGAAATAAACATTTCAAGTAAAATGACTAATTAATTATGTAAGGATGAGTTGGATGAAAGCAATTCACTTCCTATTCTAAAAGAAGAGAACTCTTCTGTATCACTTAGTAAAGTAAAAAAGTTTCCGCTGTTAGGCATCTTTTCATAGAAATATCTGTGAGATGAAAAGCAGAATGAGAGGGACGCTTTGTAAGGAGTGTATTTAATTAGCAAAGGACATGGTAGATATGGTTATAAAGCCCTTATACTTGAGGCTTCATCAGAAAAGAAAAAGAAAATTACTTATTTTAGCAAAAGGGTCAGGTTCAGGTTTCAGAAAAATATGACCCAAAATACATTTTAAAGAATTGGAAAAATTCCCATTGACTTCAGTAGGAACTGGATCTTAATGAAAATGTTGTGTAACTGGTCTTTCAGTTTTGTTAGATTTCGTTATGTTTCCTCTGAGACCTTTTGGTGCACATGTTAGCTAGTCTGCTAGGAGACCAGGAGTTATATACCTCACGTAGATCATTTTAATATCAATGTTTAAGTATTTCAGAGCTTGCAAGCATTATATAGTAAGTATTGTTAGGGAGCCTTCTGGTTTTAGAATCATAGAGTGATTTGGGTTGAAAGGGACCTTAAAGAAAGATCAGTTAGTTCCAACCCCCCTGCCATGGGCAGGGACACCTCCCACTAGACAAGGTTGCTCCAAGACACATCCAGCCTGGCCTTAAACACTGCCAGGGATGAGACAACTTCTCTGGGCAGCCTGTTCCAGTGTTTCAGCACCCTCACAGTAAAGAATTTCTTCCTAATATCTAATTCAAATCTCCCCTCTTTCAGCTTAAAACCATTACCCCTTGTCCTATCATTCCACTCCCTGATAAAGAGTCCCTCCCTGGATTTCCTGTAGGCCCCCTTTAGGTACTGGAAGGGTCTATAAGGTCTCCCTGGAGCCTTTTCTTCTCCAGGCTGAACAACCCCAACTCCCTCAGCCTGTCTTCATAGGAGAGGTGCTTCAGCCCTCTGATCATCTTCATGACCTTCCTGTGGACCCTCTCCAACAGCTCCATGTCCGTCTTATGTTGGGGCTCCAGAGCTGGATGCTGCACTGCAGGTGGGGTCTCACCACGGTGAAGTAGATGGGCAGAGTCACTTCCCTCAGCCTGCTGGTTTTGCTCAATTACCTTGATCAGAGAGGGGGATCAATGTCATTGATGTTACGCTTCTTTTCGTATTGCAACTCATTTTGGTTTGGCTTTTGTTTTTTTCAGTCCTGCTTGGAGAAGGAACAGGAGATAAAAGCCTGTTGTTGAGTAGGCTTCCAAAATTTGGAGAGTGGAACCTCACTTTATTTTTATACTTCAGTATTTCCATTTCTACATTACTGCAAAATCTGTCAATAGATTTAAGTGTGAAACAATAGGTAATACCAATACTATACTGCAATAATACTAATATTGCAATAATAATGAACTATAGGATATAATATTATATTGTGTATTAATTCTATAAGCTGCTATCACTTTACAAGTGATGAAGAATTTCCATATAATTTTTGAGGCTCAACTGTGTAATAGGAAACTGACAAATGTCTTGTTAGGAAAGACAATTTAATGAAAACACAGTTATAACATAATTCAAATATTTTTCCCTTCACAGAATAGTGGCTGTTAAAGGTGTCTGTTGGTTTCCCACTAAACTTTGAGTAGCTCATTATATCTTAACTTACTTGAGGAGAGGTGGAACTTTCTTAAAAGCCACGTCTCACTGTTAATGTGAGTCTGATGTGTGTATCTAAAGCATTTGAAGTTGAATGTGGTAAATGGTACCAAAATATGTCCTTGTACCCTAAATCCATATTTGTTGTGTGATGATGCCTTTGTCACTGATCAGGATTCCTGCCAGATGTGTATAGTGAAAGATAGTGTTTGCCTTAAAGATGACATTATAGTATATTGCACCACTAACATTCCTTCTTTTATCTTTAGCACTCTAATATAATAACAGTTCTTGCCTAGGAGAATGCATGGAAATTAAGGATAATATAAGGATAAGCTTAAAACCACTGTCTTTGCTGTGGCTGTCCTTGTACCCTAAATCCATATTTGTTGTGTGATGATGCCTTTGTCACTGATCAGGATTCCTGCCAGATGTGTATAGTGAAAGATAGTGTTTGCCTTAAAGATGACATTATAGTATATTGCACCACTAACATTCCTTCTTTTATCTTTAGCACTCTAATATAATAACAGTTCTTGCCTAGGAGAATGCATGGAAATTAAGGATAATATAAGGATAAGCTTAAAACCACTGTCTTTGCTGTGGCTGACCACCTAAATGAAATTCCCATCTGCAGAGAGATCTAAGTCTATAGTCCTCTCTGATGAATTTTGTTTGACTAAGTGAAGTGATAACCAAATTTGAAAAGATGGAAAAGATTTAAAAGATACTTACACCTGCCACTTTCTGTTTCATATTTCTCATGTTTAGATTGGCTTTTCATTATTTACATGTGCAAATTATTATTTTGATGCCTTTTGTATTTGCATACACAAAGTCTACTTATTCTTTTGATCTGAAACAAACTTTGAAAAAATGACTCGAATTATAGAAGGCTTCTGATCAATATTTAGTGTGTAAGGCCTGGTCTATATGTCCTTTGAAGCCTCTATGGCTGCCTCATCTGGAAAGTCTATCAGGCTTCAGTGACTGATCAGCTGCCGCTGAAAATCATTCCAGCTGGAACTACACTGATAGAACTTTTTGTATCACCTATTTAAGTCAATACTTCTTTCAGTGTCATCCTCCCCCATATGTCAGTCAATAGACATGGAGAATATAATTGTGGTGGTGTTGATGAAGCAATTGGAAACTTTATTAGGTTCTCCATGAAAACTGAGCTCCTTGTTCAGTGAAAAATATCACTCAACACAAAGAAATAAAAGTTATTCTGCCCCAAAATGGACATTTAGAGATTCTGATGAATGCCTCCATTCTGGGTTATTTTCCACCTTTAATATTTAGTATAAAATCAGGAATGTTTGCATTTGATTTGTTTCAGGAATATAGACTCAAACCAATGAAGCTTATAAATAATTTATAAAGTAATATTCTATCCCTTTCTTTGTTTATACAACATAATATAAGAGATTGTTTCAAGCAACTGAGTGAATAACTGCTAATGGGTTTGATACAGCCCGTGGTATAACATTAAAATAAATTTCTTTATAATTCAGAAAGTGTGTTAATTATAAAACTCAACTCTAGCACAGCTAGAAATATTGTGACAAGCAATTAGTCAAACAAGTATGCTCTTGACATCTATTTTTCAAGCTGAGCTTTTTTATAATGCTTTTTCCAGCTAAGTGAGATTCATTTAGTGTGATTTACTACATATAAATCCCTGAAAATGAGAGGGAGATGTTAATCCAATGAGCTGTCTCTTCTCCATGTCATTATCATGGTGTCTGCAGAGAGGGGAAGTGCAGGCTCCTTTATTGGGTTTTTAGAATGACAGCTCAGAAACTCAGTGGAGGTCCCTAAACAAATCCATATGCAATGACTGGAGTGATCAAGCTGCATCATTTGGAACTTTTAAAACTAGTAGACATAATCCGATGCAGGTTTGTATAATCCTATATAAAGAGGGATCCTAGGCAAATTGTGACTTAATGAGGGATGACAGGGAAAAATGAGCAGTGCATTCTTCCTGTTTTTCAATAGAGGAAACGATCTATTTATTTATTTATTTTGTAAATACAGTCATATCAAAGGATAATTCAGGTTGGAAGGGACTAAAATACTATTGCCTGCCAAAATGCACATTAATATGCTATAAGTAGATTACTTCAGTGTGGATGAATAATTAATATCTGGAATTGGCTACATAATTTGCACTTTTTCAGATTTGCAGAGTTGAGGTTTGAGTTCCGTAGATGTGCACTTAGGCACATAACCGAGTTCTTAAAAGTTTTAAGATTAAAAATAAAGTTTAGTTTTCTTAAAAGTTTTAAGATTTAAACTAAAGTTTAAAAGCTTTCTGTTTTATTAGACTCAAACTCTTCACTAAAAAGACAACACGCACAAATTCAATGACAAAAGGAGAATGAAAGCCAAGAAAAGGAATAGTTGGAGGAAAGATTTCCAACTGGAAGCTGGTTTTCTTCCATATCCACTTGGGAGTTGCTCCCACAATCCCTTGTGTCCATAAGGGTGAACTCTATGCATGTAGCAGCAGTCATAACTTTTATAAAATGTATACTACCATAGCTGTAAACCTTTCAAAATAGGAATGTATCTAAATTTAACCTGACTGGTGTTCAAATCTGATACTGCAGGATTTTGCGATAAATTTTACAATGAACTCAAGAGATGAAGTTGTATAATCTCTGCTAACAAGATCGTTTAATGCCTATAATTATGTGGCTTTCAGCAATTAATCAGGAGATTATTACACATTTTTTGATGGTGTTTTCAGGTCACTGAATTCTCAGAGAAATAAAAAAACCCCATGTAACTACAAATATCTGAAAATTCACTTCCCTGTTTGAATCTATTTAGAAGACTTGGTGTAAAGGCCAACTAATACCTACTACTGAATTTACTGCATGGGCATGTACTGGATATGAGTAAACTATCAGTATGATAACAATGATTATGGAAATATGAAGTTGCTATACATCACTGTAAATGACCACTAATCCATCCTCCACAAGGCAGCCCTGCAGCTCTTTTTCTTTTGCCCAGTGACCATGCAGTTGCTCATGCCAGATCTCCTCAAAACCACCAGGGAACAGGTAGGAATCCTAATGCCAGGCTGCTACTGGTTTGCCCCATCTTAGGCCAGCATCTCTCAGTACGTGCAGCACATTTGTGCAGTTTCCCTCACCTCCTTTTTAATCAAACCCTTTTTCAGACCAATAGTCAGTAACCATTCAGCTGTCCTCAGTATGCTTCTTTTGATGACTGTCAGGGGTGTTGAACTGATATCATCAGAGCTTCTGTGAAGGCATACAGCTGGATAGACTTCTCTGCACATTGTCAGCCTTTCACAGAGTCTTTCTCAGGGCCTGACTAGGCTAGACCTAGGCTCTCAGTTTGTTTGTGAAGCTGTTCTAAAATCACACCAACTAACTTGAGACTATGATTTCCTCTAGGTTGCTGCATTTGGCTTCCAGAGTCAAGCCTAAGTTCCTTTTGAGTCAGTAGGATTCTTTCTGTTGGCTTTTGCAGTACTTGGATCAGATCCATAGTGTGTAATTCCTCCTCCTGCTTTCCTTCCCCTCCCTAAATCTCTTTAAGAACGTTATAATATAATCTGAAGGATCATAGAATTGTTTAGGTTGAAAGGGACTTTTAAGATCATCTAGTTCAGCCATCAACCTAACTCTGATAAAAAAACATTAATAAAACATGTCACTAAGCCACCTACCTGTCTTTTGAATACCTGCAGGGATGGTGCCTCAACCACTTCCTTAGGAAGTCCATTCCAATGCTTAATAACCCTTGCAGGGTAAAAAAATATCCAATATCCAATCTGACCCTCTCCTGGTGCAAGTTGAAGCCATTTTCTCTTATCCTATTGCCTGTGACTTGGGAGAAGAGACTGACCCTCATCTCTCTACAACCTTCTTATTGGTAGCTGTAGAGAGCGATAAGGTCTCCCCTCAGACTTCTTTCCTCTAGGATGAGCAACCCCAGCTCCCTCAGCCTCTCCTCCTAAGACTTGTTCTCCAGACCCCTCACCAGCTTTGCTGCCCTTCTCTGATCCCGCTCCAGTCCCTCAATGTGTTTTTTTGTGGTAAAGAGGCAAGAACAGGACACAGCACTCGAGGTGGACCCTCACCAGAGCTGAGTACAGGGGGATGATCACTTCCCCTGCTCACCGTGCTGTTCCTGACACAGGCCAGGAAGGCCACCTGGGCACACTGCTGGCTCATATTCAGCCCACAGTCAACCAGCACCCCCAGGTCCTTTTCTGCCAGACAGCTCTCCAGCCACTCTTCCTCAAGCCTGTAGTGCTGCACGGGGTTGTTGTAACCCAAGTGCAGGACCTTGTTGAACCTCATCCCATTGGCCTCAGCCCATCGGTCCAGCCTGTCCAGATACCTCTGCAAAGCCTTTCTACCCTCAAGCAGATCAATACTCCCACCCAGCTTGGTGTCATCTGCAAACTGACTGAAGGTGCACTTGATCCCCTTGTCCAGAGAGAACCAGCCCCAGCACCGAGCCCTGGGGGACACCACTCCTGAAAGGCCGCAAACTGGATTTAACTCCATTCACCAGCACTCTCTGGACTCAGCCCTCCAGCCAGTTTTCAACCCAGTGGAGAGTACTCTTTTCCAAGCCATTGGCAGCCAGTTTCTCCAGGAAGATACTGTGGGAGACCGTATCAAAGGCCTTGCTAAAGTCCAGGTAAACAACATCCACAGCCTTTCCCTCATCCACCAAGTGGGTCACTTTGGCACAGAAGGAGATCAGGTTCATCAAGCAAGACCTGCGTTTCATGAACCTGTGCTGACTGGGCCTGATCACCCACGTGTCCTTCATGTGCTGCATAATGGCACTCAGGGTGATCTGTTCCATGACCTTCCCAGGCACCAAGTTCCCTGAATCATCCTGCTGGCCCTTCTCATGAGTAGGCATCACATTTGCTAGATGCCAGTCAGCTGGGACTTCCCCAGTTTGCCAGCGCTGCTGGTAAATAATGGAAAGAAATAACAATATTGGGCCAGATTTTCAGTTCATATAAAACAGAATAGATTTTCTTCAAGTCAGTACAACTATGCTCATTTATACGAGCTTAATATCTTTACATGCAGCCTGGTATGTCTTTAATGAGCCATGTGAAAACCAGAAATGTTTAGAGTATATTTCACTCTGATGCTAAAGTCCTATGCAATGATGACCTAGTTCACCTACTGACTATTTTTCATGTTATCTCTTGATCTCTCTTAATGCATACTGAAACAATCTATAATGTCTCCCTCTGTGATGCTATTGTCTGGTCATCTGCTTCACTATGGATTCAGCTTAAACACAGATTCTAGAGGGAACAGCTTTAGTGACAGAAACTGCACAATTGAAATAATGGCAATTTACAGCAGTTGCAAACATATGTTAGATGTTATTTTACAGAAAGGTTTTGCTCAGTTTCAATTGTCTGGATAGCAGTGTGAAAAAACGTGTGTGTCATGAATTTATTTACACTGATAACTGACTAATAAACTTTATTACTGTAGAATCCAGCTTTTTCTTTCTCAGAGATCTCATGCGATGGAAAAGCTGAATTGGGTGAATCATAAAATCTCAAAAGTTTCATCTTTGGCTGAAGTATGTTGAGAGGAAACTGCTTTTTCAGTTAGAAAGTAGAGCAAGTTATTTTATTATTCTTTTTTTTTTTTTTTTTTTTTTCTTTCCTGGTGAGAAATCCTTTATACTTCTGTGAAACTGACCTGGAGAATTCTGAAGCTAGCAGAATTATTCTTAATCAGAATTACATTAACCCAGTGGAGTGTACTGGGTGTGCTGGTGTTACTAAAATCAAAATACAGCTGCAGGAGTAAAATGGTGCTTTTGTTGCACAGTGCAGTATAAACAATTACTATATTTGGGATGTAGGAAAACCCAGACTCTATAGCAAGCAAGCATTTAATGAATGTTATAATAGTATAATAATACAAAGAGAAAGCAGAAAGAAGGGAAAATCAAAAGGCGTACATTTAACCTGAGCATCAGGAAATAACATACCAGCAGTAGGTTTTATTTGTCTGCACAGTAGTCCCTAAGGGCAACTCAACCAAATACACTTTTTTGCTAACTTTCCATTCCTAACCCTTAATCAAAAGTCCAGATACTAGCTGCTCTTGGAACGTGAAACCCCCTGTGACAATATGTGGAAGCTGAAATTCAGCAACAGTTAACCCCTTCCCACAGCCACATCGAATGTTGCAGTGGACTGAAGTTGAGCTTAAAATGCCTTTGTGTGAAAATTTTTGGGGGCATTTCTCAAATGCTTTTTTAGTCAAAGAGGAGAAAGTTGCTAAATAAAATTCTGTAGATTCTTTTGTCTCGAGGCTGTGTCACCATTTGAACTGCAGCTTTCAAACTTGATGTAAAAACCATTTGCTTCTTCCATGATGTATTGTCCAGACTAAAGATTTGATTCAAGTCTCATGCTGCTGAAGGCTGATCGTACCATTGTCAGTTCAAAATGAAGTCTTGAAACTGAAATACAAAGCTTGAAAGGAAAGAGAAAAAAGTGTGATTGGTGAAGATGTGAGACTGGTTATTTCATACCCATGTGAATCTAGAGAGAAACTTCACTTATAGTTCTTGCAGAGGCTTCTACAACCCAGAGCAATAGCACAGGCACTCTCAGTAGCTGAGAGAGGCTAATTAAACAAGGAGTACTAGAATGGGCTCTTATCAGGATGGATTAGAAGTAATGTTATTTTTTTCATATTTTCCATCAAGCTAAATTGCCTTCCCACAGTGTTTCACACAAAAACCAAAATGCAGAAGTAAGAATTTTCCCTGCATTAAAATATTTTAAATGGAAACTTACTAACAAGAATTCATTTGCAGTTCCGTATTTAAATGAAGTATTTGATTATTTATAAGCTTATCCTAATTTTCAGACTTCAGAAAGTTGTACAGCTTTCTGTGTTTTCTTCGCTCCAGGTGAATCTGTTGCCTCACGTAACAAAAGACAACATATTTTTAGGCTGCAGTGTTTGTTGGTTGGTCGGTGTTGTTGGGTTTTTTTGTTTGGTTGTTTGGTTCGCTTGGTTTTTTTAAGAGTTGCATTTTTGCCTTTTGTTTTCTGTGATTTTGTTTGAATGGGAATGTTCTTGGATTGTTATCTATGCTCTGTGTACTGACCTGAATTGTGGTACATTACAAAAGGCTTATGTGCTACCTGCACAGCCTCAGCTGCAAATACTGCCAGCCCTCGAGGGAGTTCTGGACACGTAGAAGAGCCCGTAAACGCATCACAGCCACAAATCCACATGTCGTTTCCCAGACTGCATTAAACATCTTCTGGCAAGCCTTTTAGAGGGCCAGTTTTTCATTTCTGGTGCTACCACTAAATGATGCTTAGCATTTCGTAAGATGTACTAATCAAAGCACTTTTCAATGTGTAATTTCTGATGTATCTTGTATAGAACAGTTCCAGCTAGGTTATTTCTGATGTCCCTCGTTAGACTAATTTAATTACAACATTAGACTATTTTAATTAGAATCTATGTCGGCAACACTAAATTGTTAATTGAAATGGAACTTAATTTTCTTAAATAATTATTTTGGTATTTTAGGAGATAGAGGTGATTGTTTTGGTTGTTTGTCCTTCACTACTCCTTTTCTATAGATCCCTATCCTATAAAGAAAAGCCAGTTTCAAGACATATGAAATTGTGTCTTTACTAACACATTTTAAAGAAATGTACCTGAAAAATATTCATGTTCCCTAATGTGTTTATACTAAGTACATGAAGAACAGGATCAGTCAGTGCCACAAGACTAGAAAAACATGTACCATAGATTCCATAATACAGGAAAATCTTTAGTTTTAAATCTTATCTAATTTTCTTACAGTTTTTTTAATTTGCACCTTAAATTCAAATAAAAATTAAAATAAAAACCATTCTGCTGTTTCCTTTCCTTTTATTACAAAGCAGGCTACTAACGTATGTCTGTGACTTTTAATTAAAGTAAGCACAGCTTTTTCCTGTAGAAAAAATCCATTATTTCCCAGTGAATGGTTCACTTTCAATGGTTCTTGTGGTTTTTCTCCTCTATATGTAATTTCAGATGCTGCACAACAAACACGTGATGGTTCGTGTTGGAGGAGGATGGGAGACTTTTGCAGGTTACTTACTGAAGCATGACCCGTGCCGAATGTTGCAGATCTCCCGAGTGGATGGGAAAACTTCTCCAATCCAGAGCAAGTCTCCAACCCTCAGGGACATGAATCCAGACAATTATCTGGTGGTTTCTGCCCATTACAAAACCAAGAAGGAGATTAAGTGAAATAAGCTTCTCATGTGATTGGGACTCTATGTATGTAGGTCCAAATTATTTTCTCAAGTGTAGTAAATTTAGTTTATGCTTTAAAAGGACTTTGGAAAATTAAAGACAGACTGGAAATGGCAACCCATTTTGAAGATCTTTGAACTGTAGAACTATTTATTTCTAGTACTGTATCTTTTATAGCAAATTACCCTCGATAGGCTAATTACTACAATCAGATAAGAAATAGACATATATTTTTAGCCAAATTATTACTCTTTAATATGTGAATGTATACTTAGAGTTACATAAAGGAGTGGATCCTGTTAATGGAAGAAAATACACAATACAATATATTTGTATGAAAATCGTATTACATTGAATCCTTGACTGTTAGACTAGCTGAAAAATATATATGCAGGTGGAAAATGAAGATTTGTGGAAATTATTTGGTAACGCCTCTTGGAATGAAATAAAAATTGACTGTTTTTATGGGTTGCAAGATTTTCTTAACCAGTAGAATATAAAGACTTTTTGCATGCTAAGCGACTTCCCAAAGCGATTACTTAAAAAANAAAAAAAAAAAAAAAAAAAGCCCAAGAAAGAACCCCCACACCTTCTGCTCTTTAAAGACAATGCTCAGTGCTAGATCTGTGCGTAGACTCTTCCTGTTTTTCACGAATTTGCCCAATATAGAAGCATGGGGAAGCTGAGAGGTTGCCCCTTCCTCTGTCAGACAATAGCTATGGCCAATTGAGTGGGTGGGGTGAGGTACCATGGAGGGGAAGCGGTCGAAGATGCACAGCCCTTTGACCCAAGGAGAAGCTTCAGAAGATGCTGGTCCCTCCTGACTCATGAAACAGGGCACTGCTCTTGAATCTGAGCTTTTCCTTCCCTTTATTTGTAATTATGTTGGTCATGCCAAACGTGAAAAATTCATTACCCTGTCAGTAGAGTGATTCACGTTCTTGTAAATCATTCACACACCTCTAAAATAGCTAAAGGCATATGGGGGCTTAGTTCATTATTTTGGCTACTTTTCTATGTTTATATCTGGTAATTTATGTGCCTTGTAATGTCCTAGAAAAATCATTTTATAGGGTTATTTCACTGACTGTATAAATTTGAGCCAAACTCAGTTGTTTCATTAAGGATGAAATAAAATTTTTTAAAATACTCATACATTTTGGAAGTCTTCTTTATTATTTGTAATCTGTGTTCCCACACTTTGCTGCTACTGATGTAAGCCCACAATATACTATACTGTTTGTCAACCTAATTATGAGATACACAATGGGCACAGCAAGCATTCACGTACTACAGGCAGGACAGAAATGCCTGGAATTTATTGAAAATTCATTTTCCTTTGCAGGGAGAGAAAATTCTTGAAATCATCTTTAAAACACCAACTGGTATTTTTTTTTGTATTTTTTTTTAGGTTTAATTTTAAATCATGGCTGAATGATCTTCCTCTGTGCTCTTTAAAATTAACAGCACAATACCTACTGCCTAGACAGGATCAAGACCTTCTTTCATGTTCCATGGCTTATTAAAGTCAGCACTTGTATCTCACTTCCACGGAACCATTTTACCTCACCATCTCTAAATATCTGCTAAATACAAGCAGTTCACAATTGCTTGGTGCACCATACTAAGCAGCAGTCCGTAATTTCACCTATGTCTTTAGAATGAAAAATTGTAGCCTTTTATTCTTATTTTGAGACATTTTCTAGGAAGATTAAACAAATATTCAAGCAGTAGATCTATTGAAAAACCATAGGAAGACCCAATTCTCCTAGAAGCAACATATGTAGCCCTTGTGAGAACAGCGAACAGAGCGTAGGCAACAATTATTTTTAAAAATACAGCACAGCTGAAAAAACCCCACATGTTCTTAATATGTGCACTAAGAGATCTGTTTTCAAATGAACAGAAAAGGAAAAAAAACACCTCTTGTGAAAGTGTCAAAGGTTTATTTTGAAATAAGGGTTACTCTTTTAAACACAAGTAGTTGTATTTCCATCATCCAAGATTAGGTTTGTGTTATTATTATGCTTTTTCTTGAAATTATTTGAAGCTGCTTACACGTTAACAAATAAATAGCAGATATGAGTAATTATAAAAAGTATTTTTAGATTTATTTTAAACTTCAACAAATAATCCTGGTAAACCCAAACCAAGGTTTTAAATTAAACATGAACTACTTTATGTGCTTGGACTGCAGCAATCAAAATAGTCTTTTTTGATTCAGGGTACTCAATCATCTTTTAAAAAAAAAAAAAAACAAACAAACAAAAAAATCCCATTAAAACACCCCCTGACTTAAAACTTCAACTTAACCAGTTCCAGAATGGGAGACCTAGAAAGGATTTTTTCTTTTAAAGTATTGCTACTACCACCTAATCTGTATAAAAAGCTGGCAGGTGGGATTTACTGCATTTGATGCACCTGGTGTGGGTGTGGGTAGCAGGGGAGGAAATTAAAGCAGAAGTGTCAACAAAGCAAGCAGAAAAAATAATAATAATGCAGTAAATTGGTTAGCTCTGGAGGAAGGGGCTGGGAACATCTTATTCAGAAGGTAAGTGTTGCTAATTGGAAAAATGGCATTTTCTTAGTGTGTTAGATCCTAGAGCAATGTAGGAATTGGGGATTTTATCGTGACTCAGACTGCTCACAGGAGTGAAGAGCCTAAGGCTCAATTTAAAAAGCCAAAGCTGAGCAGCAAAATCTTGCTCAAAGAGGTGTGGCCTGTGATGCTTGTTACAGTGATGGGGACAGGACAGGCATCTTCATGTAGAAGGTATATGGGGAAGAAAACACTCTGCCTTTTGACCAGCTAGTGGTAGTGCATGATTCCTGAGGTTTCTGTGTCACTGCCTGTGATATTAAAGTAGCTACTGTAGATTTTTAGAAGGCATAACTGAATGGTAAAGTACAACAGGGAAGACCTGCAGCTCTTGTCCCCCGAGTGAGAGGCGCGCTGAGAATGTCAAATAGTTTCTTGTTAAAAGAGCGGGTGAGGAGATGCTAAACCCTTGAAACAAGCCATGGAAGATGATTGTAAGGAAGAGTGCCGTGTAGTAATTTTAGCTTACTCTGTTGCTGTGTAGCTCAGCTGGATGTGCGTGATGAGGAGGCTGACAGTTCTAAAAAGTTGAACTCTTATGAACTGCAACGAAGCCTCTTCTCAAAGTCCTCGTTGGGCCATAGAACAAATCACATGGGGAGCTCCTGCTGGCTGTGAGTAAGTAACTGTGCTAAAATTAAAACTCAAGATGCTTAAATTATGCAAGAGTGCTTTTAAAAAACATTTATAACAATGACAAATAAGAATTGCCATGCTGGAAGGTATTCAGAATTAGTTTGGAAATGCAACTGTATCATCTGTTATTGCTCATTATAGGAGGTACCTTCTGTTACCTTACTCTTCATATATTACCTGGAATTTTTCTTCTAGGCAGGATTATTTGATCATTTACATAACTGATTGAGGATAGGTGCTTTTTTTCTTTATTATAGTGATAATTGCTCCTTTCTTTGCATTACCACCTTTTTTCCAACAGCGATTTAGAGATGATACATAAAATCTATGGAAACTAATTCAAGGGCTGTTGGTGGGGATGAGCAAAATAGGGAGGTGTCAGTATGTGTGTGGGAAGGTATAGCAAGTTTCTTGTAACTAAAGACCCAACACTGAATTAATTATATGTGCTCATTTTAGATCGGGGAGATGAGCTGTTTGCCGCACCATGGCATTACAGAAGTGTCAGCTAGAGAGGCTTACAAAGGTTTGGTTCTTCTGGGGCTTAGATTTTGTAGTGCCTGGCTGGCTGCTGCTCCACTGTACCTGACAGAGAAGGAGGTAAAGGTTTTTTTCTTGGCTTTGTGTCTCCCGCTTTCTTAGCCTATGGTATGTCAGGAATCTAACGTAAGGTGAAACAGACACGTGGGATCACGCGAACGTTTATGGGGCTGGAGAGGTTTTTCCACCCCAGTCTAGCTGTTGGCACCGCCTGTGCCTGATGAGCTGTGTCTCAACGACTTAAGTCTGTCACTGGGCCAAATCCACATGCTGAAGTCATCTGCTTTCCAAAGGGTCCGCAGTGGTGCTGCCTGCCCTTGTGGAGACATGGCTTCTGTGTCTCCTCAATCTCAGGGAGTTCTGCCCCAAGCACGCTCTCCCTGGCATAATCTCTCTATTTTAACAATTTGCAGTAGCAGATGGTTTCATTTCCTGTTACTGCAAAACCAAGTCTGCTATCTCAGGCAGCGAGAGTCAGCCCCATCAGCTCAGTTCAGGAGCACTTGTCTTTGCCAGGAGTCTTTCAAGTGATCTGCAAGAAACTGAAAACACATCAGGTGGAGAAAAGAGGAGTAACGGTATTTGCTGTAAAGCAAACAAAATGTCAACTGCCTACATAATCAGTGTGAATGGATGTATTTTAACTGCCTCTAAGGTGAAGTAAACATGTAAGATTGGGGGAAGTAAGGACAAAATTGCTGTTGTGTTTCATATTTACTTAGTGCAGCACTAAGTGTTAAGAAAGAGAGGGGAAGCATGGATTTCTACAGGGACAGAGGAGCTCCAACATGCATAGATGGCTCTCAGCCATCCCACTTGGTGGCAAGTGAGCGACTTCAGGTAGCTGACAGTTGGGTAATACTGAACTGCAGTATTTCCTGGTTTTGTTATCAATTGAAATTAATGTTACCACAATACTTAACAAGTCATGTTTTTATTTACCCAAATCATTTCCCAGATTCAGTTTAGATTGGCTGTCTGAAATTAGATGGATACGGTATAGAACCTTCTTTTAATAGTGTCATCAATCAGCGATTTGTTCTATAGAACTAGATACCCCCAAATCCTGGCACATTTCTTAGCTCTAGGAACAAATTTGACATTCAAAGCAAGCACTGGTAAGAAGCAGAGAGGTATCTGGCTTTTACTTAAAGGACAGAGATAAGAGCGTATTTTCTTCTGCATTGCGAGTCACATCTGAAATACAAGGTCCACTCGATCTGAGGCAGTTCAGACCTTTACTCCCATCTTCCAGAGAAGCTGCCAGGGAGACAGCCGCCACCAAGCCAGCTGCCCTCCTGGGAGGAAGAGCCAGATGACGAGCAGTGTTGGGTGTTCAGACAGGGTGACAACTTCTCATTCAAACACAGGGCACCTCGACTGGTGCCAGACGTAGAGCAGAGCAGGTTTGCCTTGAGCTGCTGATCCAGGATGGGCAGCCCAGCCCAGCCCAGCCGGGTGACTGCTTCACCCTGAAAGCAGCATTGAAATATCAACAGGTGACCCAGGAACTGTGATTTGTTTTACCAGGTTATTTCAATTGTTTTAAATCCAAGCCTTCATAATGTCAGTTGAAGCCCAGACTCCTGTTGGGTCAGTGTGCTCGCTCTTTCACAGAGTAGGGGCTTGGATGTAAAAAGACTGATGGTAATTTTCTCCCCTTATGGCTTTAGAGAAGCAGAAGGATGGAGAGTGGAAAGAAGAATGTATTAAGTTTTAAACACCCCAAGTGACCAACCAAGTGTTACACGCTGCTCTAAGTGCCTTTGTGGGACACACACAGTGACAAGTGTTGGATTGAAATTCATATTTCAAATTAATGCTTAGTATATTTTATTTCAATGCGTTTTCGTTAGAATTCACTATGACCAATTAATACACTAAAGAGAGCAACTGTCAGCAATCAAAGGAAACTGAAGGCATTCATCCGCCAAGGACAGAGCCTTTTAGCTCAAATATCAATAGCCTCCCTTCTCAATTCTGACAGCTAAGCCAGGAAACTCATTATGTCAGGACTGTGCTCCTAAGACAGCATGAGACACTATTTCGGGAGATAAGAAAAGAAATATTTAGTTTTAAAAAAAAGAAAGGCCTCTGTAGGCTAAACTAGGTCAAAAATGGGGACAGTAACAAGTAACATACAGAGGCCAAGCATAACGCTCTCTGGGTAAAACAAGAGCTAGATTCTGTGTTGATCGTGCTGCAGCAAACTTCCCTCATCAATGAAAGCAGTGGCATGAGGCCACTAGTTTGGGCACCATTGTACCACCATGGTTCAGGCAGCTCTAACCCATCAAAGGCAGCTTTGCACTGGGGAAGAGGATTATGGACCTTGCTGAATATGGAAGAAGAGGGAGAGAGCTGTGGCATTTGGCAAATGTTACTGCACTGTAACAAACCCACCTGCATTGTACAGAAACTTTAGGAAATGAACCATCTGAGAGATGACGCAGTTAAGTCTTGCTTTTTTGTTTTTCAATATCTTCAGAAGTGCAGCACTGCCCTCTTGTGGTAATAAAGGGAGAACAATTAATAACAGTATTTTTAATTTAATATTTAACTTCCAGTATTCGATATAAATACAGACTCAAAAGAAATCCACATCAGAAATGAGAACAATTAATAGACTCATAATAAAACAGCTTGCTTCCTATAGTATTATAGGGTTTACAAAGGTTTCTAATTTTTAAACTACTGTCACAAAATGCTTCCATTTGTAAGGACTTGCCATGGTCTGCTTTTATTTTTATTTTTTTTTTTTGAAAAAGGCACTAAATCCCTAAGCAGTTCAAAAGTCATTAGGAAACCAAAGAGAAATGTTCTCACTCACATATTCAAATGTAAGTATTTAGGAACAACTTTCTACATGAGGACTTAAAGGAAAAGTTTAATGGTGGAGCTTGAAAAGAGCACTGAAAACACCACATGGGCACTGCCCAAGCCAGTCATACGCAGGCAGACAGACAGACAGACATACACCAACTGACCAGTGAGCATACACATACTGACTGACTACAGGGAAGGAGGTCACTTCCATGGGATAAGACCCATCTCATGCCCTTAACAGGGAAGCAACAAAACATGCACACAAACCAAAGAAATTTGGCCAAAACTTAAATATTCAGAGTTAGTTCTCAGTTTTCTTAGTGTTTGTTTCCACATCTGTCCTCCCACAATGGCAAAGTACTGCTGAATCTTCATATGCAAACAGCAAAAGCCGGGATGAGCAAGTGCCACTCTGCTGCAGAAACTGGCAAGTTGTTAGCAGTAAACATCAATCTTCTCTTCGGAAGTCACCTCTCTTTATCCAACCTGCCACTAAAGACAAAACCAACAAAATGCACCACAGGTTTGCATGAAGACAGGGGAAAAGGGGGGAAAAAACCCCCAACCAAACCCGAACAAAACCCCACAAAACCACTACAAGGCTGTCTACAGACAAACTCCATATTTTAACCCCTTTTATATCCAGCAAGTAAGGGACACACAGCCCACCACCAGCAGCAGCTTATACAAACTCCTGCCTCCTTCATATAGCAATGAAGGACCGAGATGAAGGCTTACGGAGCCTGTGTTTCAATAACCAGATGTATCTACTGCCTTTGAGAGACTCTAGTTCTTAATCGCATCTCTGTCTGGCCTTTTGAGACAAAGCTTGCATTAGAGAAGTAGTAGTAGCAGCAGCATTAAAGTTCATCATTTTTTATGCCAACACTGGAAGTGTCTTTTGTAAAGAGCGATAGATACATGAAACCCAAAGCAATTACCCTACTTAGTTTCTCTTCCCGCAGAGTTAGAGGTCATCCCAGCGAGGACATCCCCAAGGCTGAGTAGTGTAAAACTGACTTCTACATCATAGATGCAGAAACTAGGGAGGAAGAAATGGGGGCGGATGGGTGGTACGGGTGGAAATAGCTCTCTGCCATCCTTGCTGTCTTTTTGTCTCAGAAATGATGTCTCATTAAGAACACTGTGTATTAAGACCCCATTCTTCCACTTCCCTTCTTGCTTTTTCCTCAAGGTAGTCAGTCTTGTAGATGACAACAAAACATGATTTTCTCATTAAATACAAGGACACTTTTATCATGGTTTCTTTTTTAAACTTACTCTCAGTCCTCCTTCTCCTCCAGAACCCGAAGCTGCAAGTCTCTTTTCTATTTCTTCCTGTTTCTTTTTCTTTTGCTCTACAGAATAAGCGTTCTTAATGCCTCGAGAGGAAGCCTGGAAGAAAATACATCTGGGTAAGGCCAGTTAGCTATTTTTCTGGATAGAAACCAAACTGTATTCTTGACAATGACATTTTGTGAACTCTGGTTTCCGAGAAGTGAGTGAAACACTAAATACTACTTCTATTACACAAACCCAGACCTTTCAGGATACTTCTTCATACTGTGAACACTCGGTCCATAAGTATCTGAGGTTGGTTTTGCTTTATATTGTCATTTCATCCAGGTGAGCATATTTAATGCAATTACACCTACCTGATTTCCACCCTAAGATGCAGAACCAGAGCTTACCTTCCCAAAAGTCCCATAAAGTTTTAGTCCATGTTTTGGTTTTTTTTTTTTTTTTCTCCCAATGTCAGACTCTATTCTTGCTCTCACAAATAGAATTAACTGGGAGGAGACAATTTGGGTAGACAGAACTTTAAAGAACTTTAGCTGTTTCCCCATTCGTTCAATTCTTCTACCTCCTTTTATCAGAAGGTTACTGAGAGACAGGATACAGATGATGGAAATCATAATGACAGCTTCTATTCCAGCACTCAATAAAAAAAGTCACAAGCTCTGTATAGCTACTAGTAAATAAATAAATAAATTGATGGGAACTTTACACGCAGGGGAGGCAAAAAGGTTGTGTTCGTAGTGCTGCCCCAGGCTGTCACATGGCAGGAACATCAGAACTACTGACAAACGGTTAACACTGCAAACTTAGAAAGAAAGAAAATGTTTGAAAACCTGATTCTTAGATCTAAGTTTACATTTATGATACTACAGCATAAGTTCTGCAAAAGATGTTGAAATCTACCACGGGAAACCAGCAACGCTCTCACCTAAAATTCAGGGCCCTGATGACAAGTGCAATTCTCAATTGGCTAATAAGGCAAATCTTACCAACAAATACTAACTCAGACCCCATGTCTTGCTCTTAGGCAATTGGCCTTCCAAGTGAGTTAGCAACCCAGACTGTCTCTACAGCACCCCAACAGGAAGAACACCTCACTCAGCTTCAGGCTGAACGAAGAGCAGTTCAGAAGCACATACAGGAAAACTCTAAGCTGGGATGGAAATCTGACCTACTCCCTTGTCCCTCAGGAGAGGGAAACTGAATTAGGCTAATTGCAAGACATCTCCATCACCTAACATTCAGAGGCTAAAAATCTCTCAAAGATAGTTCTGGAAAACCCTCGTAGATGTTTTATCTACAAAACAGAAAAATTATACTTCCATTTTTAACTTAACAGCTACCACAGAACTTCAAAGCCATCTGTAACACAAATTGCTTCATTTCTCCTCCCTCCCGGGAAAGATTTTTAGCAATTTAAGAGGTAGTTAGGGACATTCCCCTTGCCCATGCTTCTCAAAAGTATGTTTTCTACAGTTATTCTTAAAAAAAAACCCTTTGCAACTTAAGATTACATGTGGATTGCTTTTAGGTTGTAGTCTGACACAAAATTAAGAGGTTTTTGAACTAATCTGAAGCATCACTTAGTTATTGCTCCAATTATTCACCAAACTCCCCTAAAACTGGTTCAATGTGGTCCTCATCAATAATAGTCAATTTTCAATTCAGTGTTTAACATCACTAACATTCACATAAACAACACATTCCCCTCTCTCCACAGTTCAGCTGTGGTCTCCACGATACACTTCTTTCTTATTGTACATTTTGCATTGTATATGTTGGAAGCTTTTTTTGAGAAGCATGGAAAAGAAGAAATAGGTTGGCTAGTTCCACATTCTGCTAGGACATTTGCACCCTACCTCTTCTAACTTTAAGGATATTTAAGTAGTTAAAGCTAAGAAAACTTAAAAAGATGAAAGTTCAAGTTAATACTTCTTCTTTGCTGGAATTTGAACTGAGGAACATGCTCGATTGTTGCCTCATTGACAAACTGAATTTGCAAGTGCCCACAACCTGCATTTGTGTGACAAGTGCAAGTGCAATACCACTTGAAATTGCCACCACAACAATTGTTTGCCAAGTCTGGCTCAAAATATTTCTCAATCTTTTATTTTCAAGTGTTATAAGGGACAAAAAATAACGTTGATCATACTCTTAAATTCTTAGGTTGTTTTCTAACTACTGCCAAACTTCTCCCTTCCAAACAAGCTGTTAACTCGCAATGGTCTTTCAGCACCTACCTAGCTGTGAAACTCTCCTGTAAATAGATATTAAAAAATGGTATGAAACATTAATAATACTATGAAAATATTTAATGACAATTCTCACAATCCAGGCATCATATCCAGTGCTCCCAAAGAAGCCCTTCCTATTTTCCCCATAAACCAGTTACCAAAATATCATTTGAATAAATGGTATTTCACCAGACATTACCTCCATCTGCCTCCTTTCAGCAGCTTCTGCTAGCTGTCTTCTTTTTATTTCCTAAAAAAAATGCAAAAGACAGTGAAATTTAATTTCAATACAGTCCATATATTTGTTTGAAAGTCTTAATTTTTAAATATGACTCAAATCTGTAATGCAAACTGCCACAAAATGCCAACCTTAAGTTAATTAGCATCATCTTTCCTTTCACTGCCAGTCTGCAAGAACAAAATGGTTTCAGTGACTAATATGCTTAAAGAGCAGCTGCTGACATATCTAGTCAAACCCCACCAGAAATCTGTATTCAGCTGTTTGCATGACGCCTTCATTCCAAAAAATTCAGACCAGAATGAGAAGGCACACAGTATGTGAAATGTCCTTTTGGAGTCTGAAAAAGGGAGAGCTCACTTTTCCAGGCTGAGTGGGCTCCTTTTCTTCTCCCCCATAAAATCCTCAGGCGAGGGGTATAAAAGCATGGAGGTGGGTTCCTCCAGACATAGGAGAAACGTCAGCCTATGCAGGTTAGTTAAAAACGAGCAGGACTGTGCACTACAGAGAAAAGCACAGTTTTCCACAGAATCATAGAATGGTTTGGGTCAGAAGAGACCTTAAAGATTGTCTGCCATGGGCAAGGACACCTTCCACCGCCAGGTTGCTCAAAGCCACATCTAACCTGACCTGTTGTGTTGAATCATTTAATGCTTCAGGGATGGGCATCCATAACTTCTCTGGGCAGCTTGTTCCAGTGTTTCAGCACCCTCACAGTAAAGAATTTATTCCTAATACCTAATCCTCTTTCAGCTTGAAAGCATTGCCCCTCTATCTATTGCTCCACTCTGATAAAGAGAGCCTCCCCATCTTTCCTGTAGGCCCCCTTTAGGTACTGGAAGGCTGTTATAATATCTCCCCGGAGGCCTTCCCCTCTCCAGGCTAAATAGCCCCAACTCTCTCAGCCTGTCTTCACAGGAGAGGTGCTCTAGCCTTCTGGTGGTTTTTGTGGCCCTCCCCTGGACTTGCTCCAAAAGGTCCGTGTCCTTCTCA
This sequence comes from Nycticryphes semicollaris, assembly GCA_013400055.1. NCBI lineage: Eukaryota > Metazoa > Chordata > Aves > Charadriiformes > Rostratulidae > Nycticryphes > Nycticryphes semicollaris. The sequence goes on from VXBJ01006984.1 coordinate 159,058, forward strand.
CGTTGCTGGCTCTAGAGCTGGACACAGCACTGCAGGTGGGGTCTCTTGCGAGTCGAGTAGAGGGGCAGAATCACCTCCCTCGACCTGCTGCCTACACTTCTTTCAACACAGGCCAGGATATGGTTGGCTTTTTGGGCTGCAAGGACCGTTGTCCCCGCTTCTGGTTATAACGGGGGTCATCTAGCCACGATTATCGCAAAAACCCCCTTCCCTGGGGACATCCCCATCTACTCTCCACACAAGCGCCCACCAGCGAGGGCGGGACGGAACCAGAGGCCGCGGGGTGCCAGGCCCCCGGCTGCGGGGCGCTGGCGGCAGCTCCCCCTCCCGAGGCCGGGCGGCCCAGAACGACGTTTCCCGGCCCAGACACTGCCTCTGGCACCGCAGCGGCCAAGAGGCCCCTCTCCTAGGTCTGCGGCGGAGCTCCGGCCACCATTTTAAAGAAGGCGGCCCATTCTCCTTCCCCCACCCTCCCGAGGGCCGACGCTCCCCGCGCTCGTCCCGGTGCCGCTGGGCGTCACTGGCTTCCTACAACCAACCAGGCGGAAGGAGGGAAGGAAACCGGCCCCGGCCCCGCACTCACCGGGTCGGGCGTCTCTACCACGTCCTTGACGGCGCCCCCCATACAGGGCAGGCACAGCCCCATGGCGGGGCCCAC
>VXBJ01006985.1:0-37050 GCA_013400055.1 Nycticryphes semicollaris
GGCATCTTCAGATGTATGCTAGTTCCAACTACCTTTGGCAAAAGAAATTAGAGATGGAGTAACCTGGCAACAAATGAAGTTGTTCATTGTACTGCCTGAAGAAGAGACTGGGTTTTACCTAATGAGGCTGGATGTAGTGGTTCTTTTGGCAGACTGTGATCACGTTAGTAACAATGTTTGCTCAAGAATAACAAAATGGTTTGTAGCAAGTGTAAACAAATACTGCTATTCTCTGTTTCCACAGCACAATTCCCCATTTTATGGAGCAATTGTCTATCACAAGAACTTAGTAACTACTTGTGTAGTGAGATATTTCAGACACATTTGAAGGGTATTGAAAGGAGATTTCAACAAGAACACCGTTGAAAATATAATCTATGGTGTCTTGTTGTTCCAAACAGCATAATTTTCACCATAGATGTGAAAGAGTTCTCTGAGTTTTGATACTGCAATGACTCGCACTTTATTAGCATCTTCAACTTTTGTAGCAACTTAGTGTTCAGCTTAGTCCCTGTTTGAAAGTGATTCATCTGTGTTATATATGAATAGGCACTGCTAAACCATAGTGTATATTCTTCTTTCCAGCAGTCCTTCACAATACTTTTTCTTTGGCCAACATCACTGAGAAGGTCAAATAACTGTCTTACCTATTTTATAACAATAATTTTATATCCTCTTACGTCTACGTTGTACAACAACTCTACCAGGAAAGTGTTTTAGTGCCAAAAAATCACAAAGTTTGTTGTAGAGTCAGTTTAGTAATGCATTGTGATATGTCAAGTTCTCTAAATTAATCAGTGCCTACAGTGCATTACAATATAGCTTCCATTATGTCATTCTGACATGTGTCAAGTATGTCCTACTGTAGAAAGCAAGAGATGGTAAAGAGACAATTTACTTCAAGTAGATCTCATGGCTCTTGAACAGAAATCAATATTTCAGCCCTTGCAAATATGCAAAATGTGAAGCAAACTATCCTGATTGCTACAATACCTATTTTTAAGTATTTTCTATCCCATATTATATACCTGAGGTATATATTCATGATATTTCTTCTGTGATACATTCTGGTGGTATTTTTTTAAGTGTTGCTATTTCAATTTTAAAAACATTGTAATGTGCAATATTGTTGTTTTAATGTACCATGTATAAATGATCTACTTTTTGTGCAGAAAGAGAGGTTTATAAAATTTTAAATAGAAAAAAATAGAGTACTTCCCCAATATTCTTTTGTTTTCAGCTTAGAAAACTTGCAAAGAGCTACAATAATTGTTATTAATTTATTGGACCAAACGCAGTTTATTTGACGCCAACAATACTTGTAAGGCTTATGTACCCAAAAGGCAGAACTAGGGTTGTGTGTCTGGTCTTTATATAAAATCAATATCAGTATCCTGAAAAGAAAAATTTTGCTCAAAGCTATTAAAGGATCCATAGATTTACTGATAAAAGTGAATAAATAAGGCAGGTGGGTGTTACATCTTGAGTTGATTTTGTTTTTAAGAAACAGTATTATGATCATTGTGCTTGATAAACAAGAAAAGTAAATACATGTCCATAATAATGGTCTATATGATGTCCATCAAGCTAGTCTTTGGTGAGCCTGAATTGTTTTTTATAATTTCTGATTTTTTTCCTTTTTTCATTAATGATTAAACCCAAAGCCACAGCTGAGGGAAATCAGAAACTTTGGCTTATGTAGATCTGGTGAAGTAATATTCATGTATTAAAAGAAAAGAGAAATTTTGTATGTCACATTTACAGAAGGCAGATGAGTAAGTTGGAGAGTTCAGGATGGTTGTATGTTGCCAACTTGTCTCAACTTTTCATATTCATATTATTTTATTTTTTTTCTAAAAGACTTTATATCACATCTCAGGAGCAGCCCGAGGAACTGCTAGATGTTTCAACTTGCTCCTCATTCACCCTTTTTGTGTCATGAGACCACAAAGTCAGAGCTATCAACCTCTGTACACCAAAGAGAGGGAAGAAAGGGAAACAATACCGAGTAAAGAGGAAGGAGAATGAGAAAGTCTCTTACACTTTGTGGTTTTGTCTTTCTATTTTGAAACATACTATCATAGAAGCATGACTTCAGTGTCTACTGCCAGCCCTACAGCTGTGGACAATGCTGATAATTCTACATGAGTGTTGCAGGGGCGTTGGATTAGATGACTTTTTAAGGTCCTGTCCAACCCAAGCCATTCTATGATAAGGTTGGTATGCCAGGGCAGATGCAGACCTTCGTAAAATGGAGTATATTGAGTGGTGTGTAGGGATACAGGTTTACTTAAGATATGGGAGGATATTTTCTGTGATGAACATTAACTCTTGCTTCTTTACTATTTAAATGGACTTAGAGTTACTTTAATTTTGATTTGTAAGAGTACCTTAAAGGGGTGTGTGATTTACTACTTAATGTCAAAAAATTGATAATTCTTATAGTAGCCTCTGTACTTTCAGTATCAAATCTGATCCACTGGTGATCTTTATTTAAAATACCTCACAATAATTGCTATGTGATAATGAGGTTTCAGGGAAGCCTGTATATAGACTATGTTGTCTTTGGCTTTCTTAGATTCCAGAATCCCCAACCTTTGCAATATGCAAGCTCTCTAAATTGACCTGTTTTTTTCAGGAACATTTGTTAACAGTAATTTTCAGATTGAAAAATAATGCTCCAAATCTTTTAAGGGGTTTTAGAAAGATTTCAAATTTTCTGATAGAATTGTAATTCTATTATGTGACCTACTTTACAGTTCTAGCTTAATTTATCAAAGCCCATACGCATATGTTTAAATGTATTCCATTCTGGCAGAGAACAAACCCTTTCCTTTAATGGTAGGCATGCGTACATAGTGGACATGTGATTTTTCTGGGGAAATTTTTTTTTGGTATCAGTTCTATTTTTATGTTTTATAAAGAGACACAGACATGGCTTTCTCTCACAGTCCATCTCATCCTTGTGCTGCACATGATCCCAGGTAGCATAGCATACAAATGATTGAACTCAGTAAGGTTTCCCTATGTATCCTATCTTTTTTAGAAAATTATTTTCAGCCTTCTTATGCGTGAAAATCAGCATTTAGGTTGTATCAGAGTGAATTTTAATTTAAAGTTGAAAGGCAAAACATGTTTTTTTCTACTAATAAGTGAACCTGCTGCTTAAGTGTTAAAAATATACAATCAAATCAAAACAAACCTTTGAAACAACTTCAGGCTATTGTGGGATATCAGTAGAGACGGGGTGGGAATCTTCTATTATACCAATAAGATTTTGATAAAATAACATTTCTCAGTAAAGATTAAACTAAATAAAGTAACATCTGGTTTTCCCTTTACATTCAATTAGCTGTGAAGCAGCTTTTGTTTATAAATTATATTAGAAGGAAAAAATTATACACACTCTAACATTTTTATGTCTCATAAATGTATGTCCCACAGCTGTTCATAACTGGACTGGCCTATGGATATGCAGTTGTGAAAAGCCTTGTTTCACTATGTAATAATTTGCTTGCTTAGGCACAGTCTTTGAGGTCAGCTCATTAGAAAACAATGACAACCCAGTCATGTGTTATTTTTTTTATAAAGATACTTATGTTTAAAAAGTTTATGGTTGTAAAATATTCAATTTCAAATAGGCTTTAATTTGATTAATCAAGAGATTTATGCTTCTCGGAAGCTTAAATTCATTTTGAAGTTGTGTAAGTGGAGATAAGAAATTATTGGGAAAAAAAAAATCTGTCATGGTGTTCGGGGCACATATAAAAACTAAGCCTGAATGACTAACGCAAAAGTCCTAAATCTGACTCACAAGAAAACTCATGCTGTTGCCACATCTTCAATGTCTCTGCTGAAAAGTTTTAAATAACATGTAATAAAACACTTCAACATGAGGTAAGTAAGGAGCAAGCATGCGAAAGCACGCAGAGAGCATATAAGGAAGGTAGACGTACAGGGAAGGGAATATATATATGCGGCATACAAGGAAGCACACAGAGATAGCACATAGGGAATGGCTTTGTATAGTACATAGAACAACTAATTAAACACTAATGAAAGATGACACCCGAAAGCTCAATGCTTCTACACAACTAGAAACATGACAGCAAAAGAAACAAAGGCACAGGTGGTGTTTTGTGAGACTATTCCACTTTCTATCTGAAATCATGTAACAAGTTCACTGCTACAAATAATTAATGCCTAATTCTAGGGTCTGTTGGTTACCACCAGCAGAGATAAACTCTGATTATGTGGAAAATCTAGTTGAAAAACTAAAAACTACCAGAAAGCACTATGCTGAGACTAAATGATCTGCTTCATACTACTCCCTCATGCAAAAGGCATTTTCCCACTGTCTGCAAAGGACATTTTCTTGGATTTTAAATATATTTCCTGATCTTTGACCCCTCCTGTGCACCAAGATATTAATATATATATATGTGTGTGTGTGTGTGTAAATATGTATATGTAAACATATTGGAATATATACATGCATTTTAATACATATACATATTTGAATAATATATATGAAGCATATGGAATGTGTGTGTGTGTGCATATGTATATATATATATATATATGGAGTAAATAGATATGTATAGAGAAAAGGATAATTAAAGTTTGGTCAAACAGGTGTCCCAGATTCCTGAAATAAATTTGTCTTTGGAGGTCCATGGCTTTATAACTGTCAGGTTCAGGTACAGAAACCATTTAAAATAGACATGAAGCCATACACTGAAAAAACGCTATCCAGTGGTTGTCTTTTAACAAACATGTTCATGAGCATCCTGGTCCCTATTTCTGGACCAAACTCTGTATTGACTCTACTACTGTTACTGATAGCATCAATAGAATATAAAACAGTAGTATGTAGGCATAAAAAGTGCTGAACCAAGGCGGTGTGTAAATCTACAACACAAATTTCAGTGATGCTAAACAGTATACCTCACAAGTGCAGAATACCCACCTGATACCTGTGACTCCTGCAGTGTCCTGCCACTTTGCTCTGTGTCAGAGACTTCAGCGTACACAATATTGAAACTTTTTGCTTCTCCTGACTCCTGCAGTGACTGTTCACACCTTGGCCTGAGCAGCTCAGTTGGAAATCTACCCTTTGGAATCAGTGCAGGATGGACTGGGGAGCTGGGGCTACTGGTGAAGTGTTGCAGGTTGTCATGATCTGAGGTGAGGAATGCTGTTATGTTAGTTATCCTAAATCGCATGAGTCTGAGCCTGGATAAGATCAAATGCACATAAGAGCATTTGTTTGTAACTATCAGAATAAACAAAGTTACAAGTTTATCAGAAAATATAAAATAAAATGAAAAAAAAACACAACACACTTCCCAATGTTTAATCTAATCACATTAAGAATTAGTTTCCTTCTCCTCTTTGCCCTGAGTGTGCAGGAATAGGGTTAGGAATTCTGAAGCTCCCTTGGAATTTAATCTGATGAGAAGGGCTTCTTTACATATATTATCAGTGCAAGGAAGACTATAGAAAATGCAGGCCCTCTGTGGCATGGTGCAGGAGACCTGGTGACAAAGGACATGGAAGAGGCTAAGGTATTCAGTGCCACCTTCTCCTCGTCTTTACTGATAGAGTTTTGCCCTCAGGAATCCCAGGGCCCCAGAGACCAGCAGGAAAGTCTTGAGCAAGAAAGACTTATCCTCAGTAGAGAAGGACAAAATCAAGGGACATGTAAACACAATGGACATACACAAGTCGATGGGACCTGGTGGGAGTCGCTCATGAGTGTTGAGGGAGGAAACTGGTGTTCTTGCAAGGACATCTTAATTGTTTTGAAAGGTTATGGTGCTTGGGAGAGGTTCTTGAGGGCTGCAGAAATTTTCTAGGCCAGGTCTTGATCTTAATAAAGTCTTGATAAGAGCTGTTAGCAAAAAGGAAGCATAGTCACTTTGAATATGAAACCACGACGAAAGCAAACGACAAAAGCAAACGACAAAACCAAACACCAAAATACAAACCACTTTGTTACTCTTTTTATTTTTTTCTGTGAAAAAAGCTATTTATAAATAACTATTTATAAGTAATAATTATTGTCTTGTATTTTTTTAAGTAGTTTGTGATTTTGTAATAATGTACTAGAATATGTAATCTCCAGGTGTAAAGTTAAAGTTGTATTTATATCCATGACTTCCTTATGTCAGTTTGTATTATAATTTATGTGTAGAAGATATAACACTTTATAATACTTTGTGTGTAGAAGAAAACAAGTATAAAAATTATTAAAATTTCACTTAATAGAAATTTTTTCTCTCACTGTGTGATTTTTAGCATAAATCAATAAATACCACAATAGAAATCAGAAGTTTCATTATGTTTTTATCATGATATTTATTGCTTTATGCCATCTAGTGGACTCTGTGATCAGTATCAACTTCAGTAACTGCAGAACTTTAAACACTTTAACAGATGCCATTCTAATATGACTTTTTCATGTTTTCTTGATACGTGTTTGAATAATGGAAGATCTCATGATGATGCATTGGACAAGTTGCCTTGTTACACACTTTAAGATAGTAGTAATTAAACAAACTTAAATAACAAATGTTCAAAATGTTATTACTAATTTGAACTGATGCCAAGATATTTTTTTCAGTGTTACATATGCCTTTGTTCTTAGTTCGGCTGAAATTTTGACTGAATAATGAGGCTCTGAAATAAGTAAGCTGTCCAGAAAATAACTTCCAGCAAGATAGCACTGTGTGGAGTGTTTAAGGGTTATAATATTGTACAAAGAGGCATAATTGCAGTTTTGGGATTTGGCTATCCTGACGAAATGTTGTTTCCCTGCAGGGTGAAAAAAGACTGTTGACTTTTTTAATGAAAGAAAAAAAATAATCTGCCTCTTCTCTGCTGGACGAGAATAATTCTAACATTTCAGAAATGTTTAATCTGTAATGTTGATAGTTAAATGTGAGATTCTTTAATTAATTTGTCCAAAAAAAAAAAAAAGTGTTATTGGATAACAGCTTTTGAGACAGACATACTGACCCTGTGATTTATTCAGCATACTCATTCATATATTTATCCATTCAAGTGCTGAATTGTCTGTAGTAGATCTGTACAGCAGTAAGTTACCGCTTCTAGAGAAAAGTAAAGTAGTTGCAGCAAATGGGCTGAGACAAACATCCCTGATGGTTGATTAATTACATCACAGAAATTTGGCAAGCGCTGTTTATACTTTCCATGTACAATGTTGCCAATTGTCAGTCTTCATAATGGGTCTAGTCTCGTGGATCTTTTTATCTGGTACCACTTCTTAACTTTTGTCAGGCAACTTGTCTTAACTTAGCTACAGAAATCAGGAAGTGACGTTTGTGTTTTCATTTTCACTGAGGAAATTACATTTATAGTCTTTTGGTCCAAAACTAGAACATGTTGAAATAAGTGTGCCCCCAAGCGTGCAAAAATAGGAAAACTTGAGAAAAGGAAATCACCTCAATGTTCATTATTCTTAAAAGTACAGATTTTTAAAACCATCTATGATTTTAGGATTTGGATTGGCAGTATTGCACGTAAGTCTGGCATGGTATATCTGAATGCAGGCATTTTGTGTTCTGGCACTTGAAACCAGTCGTGAGAGGAGCTGCCAAATATGTTATTTTCTGGAGTTCCAGTGGAATTAAAGCTGCCAAACTATTTTTACTGAGTAATTCTGACTTTAAATCACAGCTCCAAAGGAAAAGGTTAATTGGTCCTCTATAAAAACCAGTCTTTTATCACATAAACAGTTGTGACTAGCAAACTGAGATGTTTTATAATTTTCTATTAATTTAGAAGCACAAATCCTGTGCTACATGTGCTTCTTACACGTGACAAAAAAGTAATATTAACCCATAAAATAATTAACAAAGGGAAAAAACAAATGAACAAACACAACACCCTAACTCTACTGGCTTTTATAGCAAAGATTTAAAAGTAGGAATAGCAGTGACTCGAAGAACACATGGTTCAGCAAAACCAATATACTTTTACACTGCTGTCAAGCTGTTGAACCATAGAAGCCAGGTTTAGCTAAAAAGGAAATCTAGAGAGGCCTCTTCTGCTGAGTTGTATTACACTGTGGTAACAGACTGAGTTTTACTTTCAGTCTTTAGACATAGGCAACCTGAAACACTGCACCATTGTCAAAAAAGAGCACGTGCTTTGTTGCTGTACCTTTGCTTCTTTGTAATAGAAGAGGTTTCACGTCAGAGACTAATGTTTCATTTTATTAAATATTTACCAACAATCTATTGGCCATATGTCATAGAGTTTACATGGTGACAGACTCAGTATTCGTCACCTTTTCAAGATGATTCTGTTAAATCTGCAGTGTTACACAGGTTCACAAAGCCCTTTCAGTAACCTGGGGTTTTGTTCTTTGTGCTGTCTTTGCTAAACTGGCGTCAGTATCGCATTTGTGCTCTGTCAAAATGGTTTTCAGTGATGAGTTTTTCAGGACTTTTCTGTAAGGTACCATGGAAGATGTCAAGATTCCTTTCTCAAGTACTCTTTATTTGGAAGTAGTTGTCTTCAAATATTTTCTAAGTGCAGAGACACTTTCCATATGGAAACATTGCTAGTCAAATGTTATAATACTACTTAAAAAGCTCTTTCCATTCTTTTGTTTTTAGAATTATCCACCAATCTGGTTCATTTTACATGCTGTTGCTGAATAATCAACTAAAGTGATGGAAATTGTCACAGATTAAGTTTTTGTAAGCTTTAGATAAGGTTCATGCTTTGAATACAGGGAGGGGGAAATGCTCAATATACTAGTTTAAGCTTAATATCTTTTCTATTTAATATATTATATTTCAAGATTCTCCCAGTATACCTCCCTCATCTTCTCTAAATTTAATTATTTTCCATGTTTTCTGATGCAAAATAATTTTTATGTAAGATGGTAAAATTATGATAGTATCAATTACAATTAATTGGAAGTTATTAACAGCTTCTAATTTCTGAAGTTGCATAAGATGTATTTACTGTATAAACAGCTATGCTTACACATTGTAATGATGTAAACTGATTAGATCTCAAGATAAAAATATATATTATTATAACTAAGAGTGCCAAAAGAGCATGCCTTTGATTACCAGAAGGAAAAAGAAAGACTTCAAGGAATAGGTAATTTTCCATGATATACCAGTTCAAAGTAAGCTTCTCCCAATTGTTTGTCTCTAATACCATGACAGAGTTTTCCTGTCTCCTAGGGAGGTTTGAATAGCCCTGCTAGCAAACACCTTCTCTACCTCCTTTCTCACCAGTACAAGTTCCTCTATTCCATTACATTATTAAAGGATTTGCAGAAATAACTGGAGGTCTGAGTAATCTGTCAGAGAGCAGAAACTCTGCCTACCAGGTCAACACTCCACATTCATACACCTGATCCCTAGAAGATTATTTAAGGATAAAGAGTGCTTTTTATCCCATCGTCAGTCTGTATTGCAGATGGTCACCGAATGGGAAGTCAGGCTGACACAGGTACTTTCATTTCCATTTCTTCAAGACCTTGGTCAAAGCTCCTGAGTCAGCATAGAGGACTCAATGGTCTAGGTCAAACAAAGAGGGGCAGAAATTGTACCATGACTCATAGTTTGTAAGATGTTGTTCGAAATTATGTCCAGAAAAAAAATGGTGTCTTACTTGGATTTTTATTTAAAAATAAACACACAAAACCAGCAGGAAGACTATACGCTGTTAATGAAAGACTTAATTAAATAAATAAAAAAGAGATTTAAAAGGACAATTGGCCTCACTTTGACTTCCATATTATTAGCAACTCAATGTGAGTCATTATGCAATTTTTTTTAGAAAGTTCATCATCATAGTCATAGTAGTAGTAAAACTCAACAGCTGTGTGCTCAAATTAAATTGTTGAAAAGCATGTATTGATATGGTTTTCACAGCCAGAGTGGGTAATATTTAAAGAAAATGGGAAACATTTAAGAGAATTCTGGGTAGGGGGGTCTGCCTGTATGATAGCTGAGTATCACCACGCCACAAAAAATTACTGATTCTAGTTATAAAATAGGTTAGTAGCAACCCTTTCATGGAGGTGTTAATAGGGTATGATGACAGGTACTTTACAAAGACAATGTATGAATAGTTTAGGTATTCTCACCACAGTAAGAACATGTATCTCTCCTCAAAATCTGAACAGTGGTATTTTTGGACTCATATATGAGGAATGTATTTTCTTCAGATAATAACTAGTTAGGCAAATGAACAAAAGGAGTCATATGCAGATAACGTGTCTTTAGATTTTTCTTTTACAATTTACTGTTTGTTAATGGGCAGATTAAATTCTTTGTAATTTAGCTGACCAATTTTAAGCCATGAAGACCAAAGCACAACATTTAAATGAAATTATCCATATCTAATTAAGAAAAATTAAATAATATCCTTAATATATCTCAGTTTTCTGTGGTGGAAAAAATCACTAGCTGCAAAAAGCAGAAGTAATTGAATCCATTAAAATTGTGAGTTTAGCTTGGGACCTCTGCAATGCAGTCTTGTTCCTCCTCCTTTTTAAGTTATAGAATAATAGCCAATGAGGTCCTGTCTTCTGATGAAACTAGATGCTCTGGAGGCAGTCATCTCTGGTGTTTGGGTCAGATAAATGTTGTTAGATATGTTAGTAAAACTGACATGGAGAATTCTGAATATAGTTTGGAAAAAAATATATTCTCCACAGGATTTTAGGTCCAAGTCTATGAAAGAAAAGAAAAATGCAATACCTGAAAAATGTTCCTTTTTCACATCATATTCAGGGGCAAAATTAGTAACACAACTAGATGAAAGAACTCAAAGAAAAAAACTGTTTACCTGGTGAAAAAAACATCTGAAAAAAAAGCTTTTTGAAATTTATTTTATATATAAAAGGGAAAAACCTACAAAGTCAAATGTATGTGTGTATGTATTCATTTATTTATTTTGCAAACAACTTGTTTTTTGAAGGAAGGCCATTTAAAAATCAATAATAAAACACAAAAAATGAATATTTACCAATTGGATTTGTGCATCAGTCAGTAAATGAGCTAAATAATATTTTTCTTATCATCTGAGAAAGCAAATTTATAAATCCTCTGTTTGCTTGTTAAGTTTCTTTTCTCTATGGCTAAAGTCCTTTTTTTTTAGTATTCTGAACTGATTGTGAATCCCTAGAGCTTTTTGTTTCTTAGTTGTTTAATCTTTAGATACAGCTGATGAATATTGCCATAGGTAATTGGTAGCATTCTCAACTGCTTGTTTCTTTCAGGCATGTGACTAGAAGCACTGAAGAGTGGGCTAGGCAGAGTTCTTCTCCGAGCTGGCTGAGACCCAGGTGTTTGGTGTTAGGAGATGCCCCTGGGAAAGATGAAAGGTATGAGCAGTGAAGGAGGGGGGAGGAGGGCACTCAGCAGGGGATTGCAGATCAGGCTGTGGCAGCTCAAAGAAGCTGTGAGGGAAAGAAGTCATTCAAAATAATAGTTAAGGCAGGAAGTTTGTAAAGCCCCTGAGCCGAAGGGAGAAGTTTAAGGCCTTGGGCAAGACAACCAACTTGCTGCTTTGTCACAGAAAGAGAGGTGTAGTCACTCTGAGACAGTTGAAAGTGAGGAAGTATTTATTTTAAGAGTCTTGAGTATAAATAAACCGCTTCTGGAATTCAAAAGATACCTGAAGGTCTATCTGAAGCCAGGAAAGCGTGCCCTGGCTTGGTGCTTATCTGCTGGGAAACAGTATTAGAACAATCTGTCTTTCCCTACTTCATTCATTTCTGATGCCCACAGCAATCAATGAAGGACAGAAAGGTCTTGTGCATGCTAGGTGCACAATTCAATAATCATCCTCCCACAAAGGAGGTTCAACTCCTTCTTTGTTGCCAAGGCTCAGGGAATAGAGTGTACGATGAAGTACAATAGCTTTCTTCGTAAATTGTATGTCTGTATCTCTTTCAGTCTATAAAGAAGTAGTGTAACATTTCTGTAGCTGGGAGAGTGAGTAGCTTTTTCCAAACCTGTAAGAGCTATTCGAAATCAATTCCTAAGTGTTAGAGTGATTCAACCCTCACCTCTGCCAGAGTATGAGGCGTCAGCAGCCATGTATGCTTTGAGTTCTTGCCAAGTGCACTTACGATTCAGGAAGAAATAGCAAGGAAAAATGGCTTCGTGGCTGTTGCATATGAAAAAGACCTTGAGAATCTTGTATGGGAAGCATTAAGTTGATGGAAGAGTACAAAAAAGATCTGAGTTAAAGATGTTACTAGAAATGGTTGTTCTATAAACCTGCCATGTGCTCCAGCCCCAAATTGTCTGAAGAGATGTGTTGCAAAGAGTTGCAACAGTTCAGCAATGTAGACAATTAATATATGGGATCCTTTTTTCTTTCTGATGTGAAGAAAACATAGCTGAGTAAGAGTATTTCTAGCATTTGCTCTGTGCCACTCTTTCAAAACTCTATTTTCTATGAAATATGTGACGACTCAGATGTATAACAGGATAAACTAAAATCACAAAATAGGAACTTTCAGAAGCATTGAAAATGTTGTATGTGCCCACTAATACATCTGCTCATGTTTCCAAAAATAGCAAGCAACTTAAAATCAATTATTATTATTTTTGCCCTTTGCAGAATTCTATAAAAATAGTTTTCACAACATGGAACAGGAAAGCTTTGCCATGCTCTCCCTGGCGATTTGGAATGCTAATGTGCAAATAAATTGCCTTTGTCTCGAGGGAATTTTGATTGAAGCCATTAAATAGTGGGTGAACCAGCATTTGTTTCCTTCCTCAAAGAGTGGATATTTTGCATTATTAGTATTTATATTTTGAGAGACTATATGCATGCATAGAAGAAAAAGGGTCATTTAATTAGCTTAAAAGAGGTAGTCTAAAGCCAGATTTTTACATACAGACAAATCTTCAAAGCAAAGAATGATATAGAGTCTACCTCTAAATTTTATTATTAGATTTTATGATAGTGTGTTAATGTGAAGCTTTCAGTTCAAATATCAGAGAAGCTGAAATAAGTGAAATCTAGACCTAGTGTAAGGTCCTCTCCTTTCAAGTTGTTGAGAGAAGTGCAAATTGTAAAGTAATGTGTAATTTTCCTCTTTATAGGTATGGGAACTGTCATTATTCATTTAAAGACAGGGAAAAAAAGCAACCTCAAAACTATAAGTCAGAAAGCCATCTAGGGCAAAATTATTTCCCTGAAAAAATGTCATGCTGTGATAATTGTAGCCTCTTGAGAATGAGACTTTATAAAAGAATTGTTGACAGATCTGTTGCAATTGGGTACTTCAGTTCTTCATTTTGTTCTATTCCTAGACATGAAAAGTATCTGTTTCAAGAACTTAATTCACAAATTGGTCTACTTTGAAATGTTAAAGTCTAGCAAAATATGCTAACACAAAAGGTCCTTTATTTGTAGAATCAGATAAAGAATGTTAATAATAGAGTTGCTTGAAACTTTATTAAACACAAATCAGAAGCTATAAATTCCTTTTTGCAAACACAGATTTTGTTTTAGGTCGGGTTTTCTTTCTCTTTTTTTTGGGGGGGGAGGGTGGGCCTGCTTTCTTGTGAAAATGGAGTTTCTGTATGTTTTTAGAAGTCTGTATGTGCATATATAGACAACTTAATAAGAAATATTTTCTCTTAAAAATTATGAGTGGTTTAATGGTATCTCTACGTATTGTGAATAATACTTCGAAAGCAATTTCATCCTGACAGTGAAAATAAAATTTTGCTCTTATGTAGAGAGTATACATTAAATAACTATAATAAGAGCACAGAAATTACTATTTCAGTTTTACATGTGATTCTTTTTGTTACTGTGTTGCAATAGATTTAGTTGCCTGCAAGTCCCATTGCTGCTCTACACTGCACACATGTTTTTCATGAAGCATAATTGATTTTTTGCACCTGGTTGAAATCTCCAGTGGAAGACCCAAATTGGGAATTATGCTGTCTGTATGCAATGGTAGTTTACTGCAAAAGATCCACAGTGAAATGGAGATAAGTAAGTAAAGTATGTTTCTTATGGTGAATAGGCTGGTTTTAGTGTGCATTTTAGTATTATGTTGTAGTACAGTGTAGATTTTTTCTCTAAATAATATAGAGTTGCTGGAAAAGTAATTTTCTGGTGAAGTTATAATTTAGTTTTGTAGTTGTCCACCTATAAGGAAAACCCATCAGTCTTGTTAAAAGGAGTATTTAAAATGACATCTCTGCTATAATAATCATTGTGCTTTGTCAGAGGATAAGAAATTGCGTCTTGTAATAGAAAGGAGTTGAGGTGAGATCTGAGCAGTTTTTCTGTTTGGTTATAGTATGGCAGAATTTTGAAGTGTCCCTCTAAATTTTGGCCTTCAACAACAACATATTTCCAAGTTAAAACAAAGTTTTAGTAGCTCAAATTTGTAAAGTTGAGTCCTTCAGTTTTTCATCACCTTGGGATTTCTTTATAACACTGCATGTTTTCTTAACTTGTGCTCGGCATTTGTGTAATAAGACTTGTAAATGTTTCCTGTGATTCTGTATATTAAAAATGGTCTTTAAATAGTGATTATGCTATAGTGTTGAAAGATGACATGCTAATTGTTCCTAAACTCACATGAAACTGTAAGAAATAAAAATCTTGCCTAGTCTTTGGTTAGCAAGAAATCAACTGACGGTGGGTGGGCATGGACCTGCTTTTCACTGTGGTGTGTAAAAGGCAGAAAATAGCTGCTAGCTTGGTTCTGTGTGTTATGCAGGGTTTCCTGCTTTTGTTCCTACAGCATAGGTAATATAAAAGGACCAGAGAAAGATGAGACCAGGCTTCTCTTTGCAAGCAAGTAGCATGTGGTATGCTTTATCTGAAACTGTTGAAGTCATGCCACTGCCTAGAAAAGAAGTCAATATTTAAGGTGCCAAAAAATGTAAGAGCCAGATTAAGCATAACTCTGTAGCCACTGAGTCAGTTGTATAAGACTCAACAGACTTTGTGTGTATGTGCATATATGTGTATATATATAAGGAAATATAATTGGGTAACTTCTTGGTTTTGAATCTTTGGCATCCTTTCTCTTGGATTTGCTTTCTAAGCATTTAGTGTTTGGGGTTTTTTTTCCCATGACTTTTTGTGCAGTTGATGTTTCATTTTTTTTTAAAGGGCTAAGACTAGTTGTTGGATATTGGTTGATACACCTTTTTAAAAAAGAAATATCTCCTTTTTATGCTGGAAATTTAGAATACCAAAGGGAATACTTTGGAAATGAATATATTTTTGCAAATAAAATATGAAATTTTTTTTTTTAAAATCATATTCTTTAAATTTAGTTTTGAACTTAAACATTGAAACATAGGTTTTTAAATAACCTTTAATCATCTTAGTAACAGTAATGATATTTATGTTTATAGAAAATCCTAAAATATAGGAATCATTACTTGAAATACTGTATATAGTAGCTGCTTGCCAACTCCATAGGCAGAACAATTATCCAATTATCCCTTAAGGTACAAGAGGCAATTATAATAGAATGTACAATTTGTTATTTAAGATCACCACAAAATTGACAATACTTATGTACAACCTCTCATTTCAGCAGTTATTTAATCAGTAGATTTTCCGTTTGGGCTCACTTTCATTGGCTGGAGCCTGAACCTGTAGCTTCAGGCCTGGCATTTAGTTAAGTACATTCTGACAGAAAATTAGACTCTTAATTGGTTGTGAAGATATGAAAAAGAATTTGGTTGTCCAAAACACGCAGCTTGCAGTCAGTACTGGGGTAGGCTAGCAACAGTACAGCGTAAGTGCACAGTTTATCCTCTATCCACGGGTACCCAATGACTTATCATTCAAAACATCTGAAAAACAGGAAGGTCAACATGGCATGTTTGTGTTTTTTACACATAAATGTGGCCATACATGGATACTGGATTTAAACATTATTTAAGATTTTTTAAATGGACTTGAGTAGTGTTAGCTGTGGAGAATGTTTATTATGGCAGCAATTAAAATTTAAGAGTTAATGGAAAGAGAAGGATCTCTCATGTACCTAACGCAGAGTTCTTATCTTCCCCTAGCACTTCGAACTAGTCATCTAAGGACAAGGATCAGAGAGATAGGCATGAACGACAGTTATTGTTCCTTTATAAATTCTTGACAATTAAATCAGTAAAGTTCTAATGGGTTCTGTACACCTTACTTTGTATTTGAGCATATAGAAAACCTTCAAAGTAGTTTGGATGAAATAAAGAGACTTTAATATTTATGTATAACAAAAGCATGGGGACCTTCATTTATGTAGCTCCTAAGTACATTATGAAAATCATCCTAGTCTAAATGCAAAATAAAATTATACAATTATCTACACAATCATGAGGGAGAAAATACTATGTGTTACTGGAGCTTCTTCAGTCCATTGTGAAGAGGGAGAGTAACTTGTCAGTAATTTTTAGAAAATTGTAAATTTTAATTCCTAATTTAAGATCTTCCACTTTAATTTTGTTTCAGAAAGTTCCACATTGAGAATATTCTTTCTCTCTGAGCATTAGAAAGCTTTTGGAATAGCTTTTCTTGCTCACTGTGTTTATCATAGTCAAGTGCCCTTCGATGTCCCAAGCCTCAGCACTTCAAGAGTTTTTATCACTTTTCACTGTGTAGTTCATACAATTCTTACAGTTAGTCAGCATAACACAAGGAGAGGTGAACTCTGATGCTGAGTAGAATTCCTGGAATAATATGACCAGGTAGCTAAAGAATTTAATTTATAAAAGAAAAAAGTCCTAGCTTGATAACAATGAGTAAGCAACAAGACTGTAGTTGAAGAGCTAAGGATAGGGACTGGATTTTTTAATTTATTTTCTGTGTATCAGTGAAATCACTGCTTTTCTTTGTACTGCAACTTCTTGGGGTGTCCTTAATTAAATAAATATAGAAACAGCTGTAAGTGGAGAGTCTTTGTGCTTAGTGTCTATGTTCCTAAGGGCAGAGCATTGTTTAAAATCAGGAAATGTATCGTAGTCACTGGAAGCTTGCACTATTTTTTAGAGTGTCCCCTTCCCTTACATGACGTTTTTAACGATAAATTTAGTGAGAAGTTCATTCTTTGTAGTCTGGCAGTAGATGTAGTTAAAAGCAAAATAGTGGATGGCCTGAAAGAGCTAAGTATGCTGTCTAACGGGGCAGAAACAATTGAATGAGTGTAGAGAGGCAATAGAGGAGCTGCAGATAGCTTAATAGATGCCATCAATCAGAGAAGCAAGCACTGTACAAGAATCGTGGCATGGTGTTTGTGATCTGTCTGCACTGAAAGAAGGATTAAGAACTGGATCCAGTACACCGGTGTATTTGCAGCTGCAGGCAAAGACATAATCACCTTAGCTTTTCCCGACTATTTTCTTAAGAGTAAAGTCTGAGATACTATTGTTATTAGCAAATTAATGTTGTTTTAAGATAAACTTGCTTCCAAAATAGATTATAGATGGATGAAAAGGTGTTCACCCCTAGACATTCATAAATGTGCACTTTCAAATTCTATACTCCTACGTGTTTCATGCATGCTCCTAATACTGCCAGCAAGCTTGTAGCTTGTACATCAGTATTCCCTTCATGTGAGGAAATTCAGAAAGTGTGGTGAAAGGTCAGCTTTTCAAGGCTTTACATTTTCAGGCATGCAGGTGTCAAAGTGTTCTATTAACATTTTCTTATATCTCATTAAAAGTGAAATGTAATAAAATAAAAGGAAATAAAAGTGAAATAAACTGGTCAGGTTGGGGATGGAAGAAAAAAAGTGAAACAAAACCTTAAATAATTGAACTACTTGAATGTTGCCAAAAGCTATTGAGAACACCCTAATTTAATTTTATGACCAAAAAAAGGATGTTGCAGTATATTGTAATTTTAGCAAAAGTGCATAAAAATTATGAAATACTGTTAAATTGGAAATTCTGAAGATATTTTTGAATTAAGTTTTTATTGAATATAACAATCTCATAGTTATCAAAATAGCATTGTAATGGTTTTATTGTGAAAATCTGAAAAGAGAATCTAGTTGGTAAGGAATAATTCTAGTATTGTTGCTTAAACCAGGTGTAATTATGGATAACTCTTTCTGTGAATACAGGCTGAGAGAGTTGGGGTTGTTCAGCCTGGATATCTGGGGAGATCTTATAGCAGACTTCCTGTACCTAAAGAGTGCCTACAGGGGAGATGGGGAGGAACCTTTTACAAGGTAGTGACAGGACAAGTCTTTAGACTGAAAGAGGGTGGATTTGGATTTGAGATTAGGAAGAAATTCTTTATGGTGAGAGTGATGAGGCACTGGAACAGTTTACCCAGAGAAGTTGTGGATGCCCCATCCTTGGAGGAGTTTAAGGCCAGGTTGGATGGGGCTTTGAGCAACCTGCTCTAGGGAGAGATGCCCCTGGCAGGGGTATTGGGACTAGATGATCTTTAAGGTCCCTTTCAGCAAAACTTATTCTGTGATATGATTCTATGATAGATTGTGATTTTTGTTGTTGGAAGGAGATTATTAGGTCTTGAGGTTGTTGAACATGTTTAATTCTGGTTTCATGCCCTGCAGAGATACTCTGGAAGGACAGTTATGTTGAGCTACCATAGAGTCACTAGGTGACTAGTGACTAGCTTTCCCAGTTGTTTTTATTTGGGACAGGCTATATAAACATACAAACTAATTACAAGCAGAAACATCTGCAGCTGGAAAGTGAAATTTAGACTTTCTTCACTGAATTTTACCTTACTTTTTTTCTTCCATTACAGATGTTTTATTTGTTGCACTGACTTTGCAACTTTACCTACAACTTTATTAAAGCAGTGGTGTCACATTTGGTTGTCATTGTTAGCTCAGAAATTGCTGAAGTAGTTGTAATTATTGTTATCAATATCTTGATGGAGTGATGTGGCTGACCAGTAAACCCCTAAAACTGAGGAAGTCTCAGAGGACACGGGCAAGGTTGATGTGCCCAGGAAGCTCAGAAACTCAAGGGAAAATACAGAGTATGCCTGACCACAGTTGTAAAGAAGTTGACTTTATCTTGCCACAAAGAGGACGGAAGAGTGGCCTTTGGTTAGATAAACAGCTATCAACAGTTGAGTGTATCAACTGGTGGTGTTAATATTCCTCTTATTAAAAGCTTATTAATGAGTGTAAACATTGCCATGAATTAGCCAGACCAGCATGGGGGGAGTGAATAGATGGTTCAGCCCAACATAGGGTAAAAAGACTAAACATCTAGCAGAAATATTTTGAAGTGAGCAATGGGATTGAGGTGTTTTCAATGCATGTATTCCTTCTTGACCACTGGGGATGAACAGCAAGCTCATTATAGAGATCAATAATGGGGAATCAGATTAGTATTGTGGTTGAACTGTATATTTCAATTGCTGTATTTTGCTGAGTGTAACTTACATTTGTATTGTTATTTCAGTATATTTTGTGTCACTCTGAAGCAGAAATCCCATGTAACACCAGTTATCTTCAAATAAGTAAATTTTATATTAAGCATTACAGCTTCCATGCATGAAATATATAAAAGAGCCTGACCAGACAGTATTGAGCAAAGGGCAATTCGCATGTTTAAAAGTTTTCATCTAACTTGTGATATATACATAATGCTAATAATGAGATTCATAGATGAGTGTCATCATGAATAGCCATTACCAAGATGGCTTTGTGGTAACCAGAGTATTCTTTTCAAAGAATTCCCTGAAAAATCAGTATTTTTGGAAACTGTCCAATTTCAGTTTTAGGGCTTCATATTAAAGTTCAATAGGCTGTAAAACTTCAGGTTTCAGAAGTTAACTTAAAAAGTTCAGGGTTTCTGGTGACTTTGTGACTTGATATAGCCAAAACTTACTTGAAACGGCACTGATGTTTACCCTATCAGATGTTATATAGTAGGTGCTTAAAATGTTCTGTGACCTGTGAGTTTATTCCAGTTGGAAAGAGACACTTGATTCATTTAGTCAGAGGTTTCTACATAATGTTTTGCATTATTTCTATGTAGTGTTGCCATGCAGGTGAAATTCCACACTGATGTGGCGAAAGTGGCCTGGTTTACTTTTCTACAAAAAATTTTACTAAGAATAAAATTGGTTTCTGGCTGATACGAATAGTTTTATTATAGAAGAAAAAGAACAGCACTGTGGCAAGATACTAAAAATTATATTGTAGAGTTTAATTCTGCTTTATTTAAGAGCTTCAGGAATTCAATATTCATTCAATATTAGATGTTTTATGCCTGTCTTTAGTTATTCTGTACTTGGACCATTCAGGCAGAAAAAAGGTACTAGTTACTCCAGGATTTGTCAAGTACCATTTGTTCATGATGCTAACGCTGTGAGAAAGACTATCTTCCTCCAGATTTCATCCACTATTCTGCAGTGGATTTCATCTGACAAGAATTCAAGATAACTCACTGACTGGTGGGTTGAACAATTTAAAATATCTCAGTTCCTTGTCGAGTGAAATATTTGTTGTAAACTACTTTTGCCTACTTGCATGTGTAGATTGATTCTGCCTTCTCCGTGTGCTGGAAATAGCAAGAGAATTACAGTAATCATGGTTATTAGCAAAGTTCACTTTGTTTTTTACTTCTTCGTAATCTATTGGTAGTTGATGTAATGAAATGCTAATATTCATAACAGTTTAATGACAGTTAAAGAGATAAAAATACAGTGCCTCCTGCTTGTATGTGTTCTTGTACTGACCAATATGGCTTGCATTGAAAGCTTTCCCTTGAAAAAGACCAATTAAGATTCCTGTCTTTCCTCTGGTTTAAGAGAAAATGTCTGCATAATCTTTTTTTCCAAAGGGATTGTAAGTTAAAAGGAAAAGTGAGAAACGCTTAGCTTTAAAGGGCCATTTTCTTCCCTAAAATGCACATAAAAGTGCAGCTGCAGCACTACAGCATTCACTCTAGGGCAGGAAAGGCTGTCTCTCTTTGGCCCTGAAAAGAGCTTTTCCTGTATGTGTGAAAAGAGAATATTTCCAGGCTGCCTCCTCATCTCTTCTCATCAGCCTGGTAACAGACTGGAAAATGTTTGCCTCTGAGACTGTGTGGCAGGACTTGGGTTTGATAACCATATGCAGTCATACAGGAGCTATATGATGAGGAGTCATTCTGGGATCATGTAAAAACCTGGTTTATACTCTCTCCTCCTTTAAAAGAAGAGAGGGTTCAGTCAGATCTATGGCATTTTGCAGGCAGGTAGAGGCCTTTTAGGGCACTGATAGTCTGCAGTAATTTCTCGCCTGAAAGGTAGGAAATAAATAAAGATAGGTCTAAGTGAAAAATATGGTGGCTAAGAGGAAGTAGAAAGTATGTTGATGTCCTTGTTCGCCTATGGCTTAGTTGTCCAAACGCATTTCTATTTGACTTGCAGAAATATTCTTTGGCACTAGGAGACTTACAAAGGGAGTGCATATAAATATTCACCAGTGGACGAATTAGGGTCTCCAGCAGACAAACTGAGTGTACTTGTGAAGGGGACCTTTGGGAAGCTCTGTTGCCTAGTATGAGCACTGATCTGAGGAAGCAGGAGGCTTCCTACAGCCACTGGAAACAGAAGGGACAGAATGTCTTGTAATTGCTAGTAAGATTTCTGTATTAATAAATTAGGAATCTAGGAAGATTTTATTGCTTGACAGCAGGCAGCCTACTTCTATTTCTTTTTTTGGAGTAAAAGCTGGCCTTTATACTGGGTAGTACTGTTTAGATTTTGATAATTGTAAGTTTGGGCATGAGTTTCCACAAGTACTTTATTTTAACTCAATTAAATACTTGCCAGCTTTTGTGTTCTTGTCCTATATTGGATTCTAATTTCAAATGTCTACTTCACTTAAGGAAAACAAAACAAAACCCACCCTAAAACTAATTATTTCAGGTTCATGAAAGTATGTAATGCCTAGTCTGGCTCTTAGAGCAGGAGTGGTCTGTTCTGCTCTACATAGAGAAATAAACCATTTATCCTATGGTGATTTTATTTTTAATTGGTGTGAATAACAACATTAAAGCCAGACTTTTAATTAAACACTTGTCCTGTTGTAATTTGACACCCATGGTTACACCCTGGATTGGTACAAAAATTGTATATAATGTAGAGGATTCTTTACTACAAAAAGCTAAGGCACTAAGGGTACACTTAAATTTAACAGGCAGAACTCTCTAGGACACTGATATTGTTAGATGAGAGAAGTGAAATAAAAATAGGACTGGAAGAGCTGACGCACACAAATGCTGAGGTCAGAATGAATACTGGTTTGTCTGAAGATGGCATAAAGCTGAAGGAACTGAGACTTTACCTCCGGCAGTTTTTTTTTGAAGCTGTGGTCGCCTTCTTATGTTGCAGCGGCTGTGTTATTTTTTTCATTTTCAGGTTGTTGTTTGTGCTGTTCTATTGAGGGAGGAAAAAGAGAAAGAGTTCAGCCTCTAGATATGCACATAATCCAGAGGAATTGTTCTAATGTACTTTCTTACATAACAGCTCTGTATTTATTCTCCCTGAAGAATGAAGTGTTCGGTCTAGGACCACAAATATATTCAGCTAGGGTTTTTTAGGTAAATGCAGTATTTTGGAGAGTCTATTTTAAATTTTTATCTCCTTTCATCATTGCAACTTTGTTATTAGTATATTTTTCTGGAAAGTAGTAACATTGCAGGGGTTGAGGATAACCTTAGGCAGCATGATGCAGTACCTTCGAGATCCTTTTGAGCAAATGCTCTTTTAATTGCAATGCTGGGATGAGAATTTCCTTTTGAAGACTTTCTACCCTTTTGAAAAGTAGTACTTTTAAGCTGTGTTTTGAGCTGCTGTGAATGCATACCAGGGGGGCAGATGAGGCTGCAATTCCTGCTTCTGCTCAGACAGATGACACTTCTATTTAGCATCTAGTATATATTGGTATTAACTAGATACAGATTGTCTAGTAGCTCATGTTGCAGACTTTTACAGGTGGTTTTCTGTTTGGGCTTTTTTTTTTCTTTTTGTATTATCAGAGTTTTCATATTTGGGGGTGGGTCAGGAGTATGTTGGAATGTTGTCAATAAAGATACAAGCCCTTAGTAATAAGGTAGATTAAGACTGGCAGGTAGTAGGTCTTTATTTAAGGTAAAAAAATAATAAATTCATGAACCTGGACTTTGTACTTGACCTTGGAAATGTTCAATATTAATAGTCTAGAGGAATCAAGAGAAAAGATTAGCAGTAAGAAACAGGTTGCTTTTTTGACATAATTTGTTCAGATCTTAGACCTTTTTAAATGTAAATAAAGAGCATGTATTCTCCCTTTAAGGAAAAAAACCCTGTAAATCTCACTTTGTTTTAGTGATAGTATTGTGAATGAACACCTGGGATGCTATTAAATTCATAGGTACCCTCAGTTCTGTCTCTTTCATTCACCAAGTAATGGATTACTTTCATTTAAGATTAGAAGTCTTGCTATAAAGTGAGAACCTGCTTTTATACCAACATGAAAAGGCACTTCTATACCTAAAGAGGAGTTGTCTATAAATAGAGAGCAGTGACGTTACTGCAGTTGAGGAAACTTCATTCCATTAAAAACATAGAACTAGAGTAATGCTTAATAATTAATGAATATGATTTAAGTCCATTTTAAAGCAATGGCATTTTTTAATGGTCCTGTAATATTTATAAGAAACTCTTACCTCCCGTAATTCTAATGAATGAATTTTCCTGACCCTTACTGAAAGTTACACCTGTGAAATAGACTTTCAGCTTGCTACTAAAACGTCTTTTGTTCAAAACCACAGTTCATTTACATCATTTTTGTAATGTCTTCAGGCTCTGTTGACTCGCCTCTTTTGTTTAGCATAGTGTATTTCTTGTAAGTGTTAATGATATG
This sequence comes from Nycticryphes semicollaris, assembly GCA_013400055.1. Classification (NCBI taxonomy): domain Eukaryota; kingdom Metazoa; phylum Chordata; class Aves; order Charadriiformes; family Rostratulidae; genus Nycticryphes; species Nycticryphes semicollaris. The sequence goes on from VXBJ01006985.1 coordinate 23,870, forward strand.
TGAATATGTGATGCCCATTTATGTCTGTTCTCCTCACATGGCATCATGAGGTATGTCAGCCTTCCTGCTTTTTCCAACTCTGCCTCTCCTGTTAACAGATTAATTGTGTGTGTGCCATATTTCCCAGCTAGGGGGTTCTGGTCTTTACAGATTTAGGGAAGAAAAGGCTGGGTTCTGCAATTTCATACTGAATGAGGATTTCTGTGTGGCTGATAGTGAGTGTTCTGAACATCCAATGCTTTGTGGACTATAGAAATGTTTAAATCATGGCTATATGCTAACCACTTGCAACTTTTAAGTATTCGGAGTGAATCAGCTTCTGAAAGCAGGTAAGTATTTAAAAAGAGTCATTATATTTTTATAATCATCATATTAATTTAGGAGGACACCTGAGTTCTTGGTTACCATCATACTGAGACTATTCATGCCTAGAGTTCTTAGAGCTGAGGAATATTTAAATGTATTCCAGTAATCAGACTATAGATTAGGTTGGTGCGGACCCTTTAATTGAACTGAGATTACATCAAAAACCACAATATGTGTGAAGTCCAAAGATGTGTGATGGAGTTCTGCACTTTAATTTGTGGTTCCAGCGCTGTGAATGTATTTTAACTGATAAAGATTTTGCAAAAACACAGTTGCTGTCCCTCTCTTTATGATGAGTTGAAGGTCACTCCTTTTTTGGCAGACTGGAAGCATATAATTTTGTTCATCTTGCCTTTAGAAAATACCTGGAGGCTAGTTTTACTGTCTTAGAACAAGCCTCTGTTACATTAATGAAGACAGTGGATTTTAAGGATCGGTCCATAAACTGTTTTTAATCCTGACTTCCAGCCTACATACTAAGCATGCTCTCAGAGCTGGACATTTGGCAGCTTGTAAAAATGTCATGAGATTTTTAGCAAAAGGTAACTTTAGGCATTTTGAAGTCTAGAATTCAACTGATAAAGTTTCTTACTACAATATCTATGAAATGTTTGACTAAATTATAAAAATAGTTTTAATTTCTTCCACTTAAACATTACAGTCTGGGGTGGGGGAGTTGCTTCTGGATGGTTAATTGTTATGAATCTCGAACTGAATTGAAAATTGATGTTATGAGAGAACAAGGCCATGGAAAACACTAATCAGGAGGACAGGAATTATAAATTGAGCTGTGCAAAATGTTCATAAAATAGGAAATGGCACAATACTGCAGTAGGATATTATTACAGCCTTTAAACATAGTCCAGGTTTGCTTTTAATCAATAGCCAGTCAAATTAACATGTCTTTTAAATGAGAGAAAATGGGTCAACATTTGCAAAAGTGCTAATCACTGTGGACTTGGGTGTTAGACGTTCTCCAAAGTTTTGGAAATTAAAAAAACCGGAAGCAAAGCAACTGAAGGATAAAGTACAAGGAGTCTAAACCATGGCAGATCAAAACAGAATCAAATGTCTGCATAAACCCCCACAATATAAAAACGCTTTGTTTTCAATGGTTTCATTCCTTACAGATGTTTGAGATGAGCTGACCTTTTGCCAGAAATGTCATTATCACCTATTGCATTATCCAGCTAATACTAGGCATTTGCTGTCAATTTCTTTTCCATACCTTTCAAAATGTATTTTAGATGCTATAATACCCATTTCTCTAGCTTGTTTCCCTTTTTTTCATTGAGTGAATACATGGAAACGCCATCAACATGTAGTCAGTGAGTTTGAGATGGAAGTTTCTCATGGTCTTTTTGGATTATATCAAATTCACTGTTTTGTGGTAGTCTAAAAAGTTCCAAGTTAAACATTTCAAAAAGCAAAACTTAACTATAGAAAAGGATTTTTCTGAGGGTTGTTTTTCTTTAGGACAGGAAATAGAAATGGCACAGGTCTTATTTTGACGTAATTTTCAACTCATCAAGTATAAAAAATCTATAAGATATGAGACCAGAAAATTTTATGCACTTCACTAATTACTTTAGCTGTTGTTGAATTAAAATTTAAGGCTTAAATTTCATTATAATCTAGGTTTTTATTAAGATTTCTTAGAAAATTAAGTCTTAAGAATTTATTCACAGAAGCACCTGAATGGCTGGTGCCTGCTTTTCTTCCTGTTTTGAAGGTGTTTTGTTTACGTAAGAAGTAGCCTAAATTTGGCAAAACAATCCCTCCACTCTCCAGAAAGAAAGAAAAAATAAAAACAAAAACAACAAAGCCCCAACCCAAACAGAAAAAAACAAACTATATTTTAGATTTCAATGAAGTGTTTCATAAACTCTAGAATGATTCATAGTATGCTTTTTAAAAATTGAGATACTCTTTGTACAATGTCAAGGAAAGTTATGCTAGAGATGAAGGCTAAATTGTTTCTTCTCTCTTCTTTGGCAATGACACCTATTTAATTTGGAAGAAAATAAGCGAATAATTATAACACAAGCTATGAAGGGCCTGGACTACCTGATCTAGCTGATCCTGATTGAACAGGAAGGTTGGACTTTATGATCTCAAGACATTCCTTCCAACTTAAATGATTGTGTGATGATAGACTCTTAAAGGAATATGAAAAATATAAAAGCAAACTTAAATTGTCAGCACAAATTAAAAAATGTCTTGCATTCATGAAAAGGAAGCATTAACAACATGGTAAGATAAACAAAAGCTAACAAGTTTTCAAATTATGTTAGAAACAGAAACATAAAAGATGAATTGGCACCCTTATCTTGATATTAATGTACAATCTAACCAGAAGAAGGAATGGTGTTTTAAAAGTACTACACCAGTAAATTCTACTGACTCTTGTATTATAAATCTTCTATTATAGATCTTAAGGTACTTGTACCAATAATTGTTTCAAAGGCATGTAATACATACTGAAAATAATAATCATAATGGAGCACATTAATACTTATTCTAAATCATCCTTAACACTAACAGGATGTATGAGAAAAGTTTTTATTATTTTTATAGAGATCTTGAGAACTGCTTTCCATCATATTTGAGAAATATTGGCAATCTGTCAAAGTTCCCACTGACTGGAAAAAGGGGAACATAATCCCTATATTCAAAAAAGGAAAACAGGGAGACACAGGGAGACAGTCAGTCTCACCTCTTGTGCCTGGCAAAATCATGGAGTAGATCCTCCTGGAATCTCTTGGAAAACAAGGAGGTAATTGGAGACAATCAACATGGCTTCCCCAAGGGCAAATTGTGCCTGGCAAATTTGGTAGCCTTTTACGATACGGCCATAGATTTGGTGGGCCAGGGCAGAGTAACAGACGTCATCTACTTGGACGTATGCAAAGCATTTGACACTGTCCTGCATGACATCCTGGTCTCAAAACTGGAAAGTCAGATTCGATGGATGAAACACTCGGTGGATAAGGAACTGGTTGGATGGCCGCACTCAAAGGGTTGTGATCAACAGCTCAATGTCCAAGTAGTGGCCAGTAACGAGTAGTGTTCCTCAGGGGTTGGTATTGGGACCAGTGCTATTTAACATCTTTGTCAGAGACATGGACTGTGGGATAGAGTGCACCCTCAGCAAGTTTGCCAATGACACCAAGCTCGGTGGTGTGGTTGACACACTGGAGGGAAGGGATGCCATCCGGAGGGACCTGGACAGGCTTGAGAGGTGGGCTCGTGCAAATCGCATGAAATTCAACCAAGCCAAGTGCAGGGTCCTGCACCTGGAATGTGGCAATCCCAAGACAAACACAGGTTGGGCGGAGAATGGCTGGAGAGCAGTCCTGAGGAGAAGGACTTGGGAGTGTTCATGGGTGAGAAGCTCCACATGAGCTGGCCATGCACACTGGCAGCCCAGAAAGCCAACTGCATCCTGGGCTGCATCAAAAGAAACGTGACCAGCAGGTCGTTGGAGGAGATTCTACCCCTCTATTCTGTGCTCATGAGACCCCACCTGGAGTACTGTGTCCAGCTCTGGAATCCTCAACATAGAAAGGATATGAACTTGTTGGAATGGGTCCAGTGGAGGGCCACCAAGATGATGAGAGGGCTGGAGCACCTCTCTTACGAAGATGGGCTGAGAGAGCTGGGTTTTTCAGCCTAGAGAAGTAAAGGCTCCGCGAAGACCTTATAGCAGCTTTCCAATATTTGAAGGGAGCCTACAGAAGAGATGGGGAGGGACTCTTTGTCAGGAAGTGTAGTGACAGGATGAGGGGTAACGGCCTTAAATTGGAAGAGGGGGGATTTAGATTAAATACCAGAAAGAAATTCTTTACTGTGAGGGTGGTGAGGCACTGGAACACGTTGCTCAGGGAAGTTGTGGATGCTTCATCCCTGGAAGTGTTTAAGGCCAGGCTGGATGGGGCTTTGAGCAACCTGGTCTAGTGGGAGGTGTCCCTGCCCACAGTAGGGGGGTTGGAACTTGATGATCTTTAAGGTCCCTTCCAACTCTAACCATTCTATGATTCTGTGAACTGAGTTTGAATTTTTACTTCTGCATTAAACCACCAAATTACTAAACTAGCTAAAAGCATTTCAGTGAGACAAAGTTTTCTTGCACTTTTCTTGTTCCACCTGGAAGCAATATGTGCAAAAGGTGCTGGATTCTGTTAGTGAAGATCTGGATCTTCAGTTTCTGTGGGTAGTTACTCCACCCAAAGTGTGATTACTTTAGAGTGAGATGTCTGTTACTCTTGATCTTCCCCTCTTGGACATCTTCTGAAATATGTGACTTGAATAGCAAATTTTATTTTATTCTGAGTTCAGTGCGGATCTGAAAAAATAAGCATTTTGTATAAAGGGTTAGTAGGTACATGGAGCCCAAGTTCCTTGATACATATTTGAGAGTAACTCTACAGTTTCTCTTCATATTCAGCTGTAGAATTAAAGTAATCAAAGCCAACTGTAAGGCAGGAAAAAGCTTGAATAGCTGGGAGAAAACATAAGGAAAGAAAGTTGAGGCAGAAATTACCCCAAATCTTTCCACTCCAAAACTAAAATTTTATTCCATCTTTTTTATTAACCATTTAAATTCATGATAATTGCTCAGAGCTTCAGAGCTTCGGGCCAGAAGCAACTAGTAAACTAGAAACACAATTTATGTATTTCCAAAATTTGTGAATTTCAGCACTCTGGACAGGTATTTGATTCTGACTGTTGGTGTACGCTGGGAGAATCTGGAAATAGTGGGTTCAGGCTCTCTTGTGTGTCAGTATAACTGTATTTATTATGTGATGCTACCGAGGGAGACAAGATTTCAGTCATTGCTTCCCCGATACAAATGAGAGAAATTTCTTAAGCCTTAGCAAATGATTTCGGCTTCTTTTCAGGGCTGCTCATATCTTTGTGTACTTACTGGTTTAAGCTGTGCTGTCTAGTAGAAGTAAGGTGGCTAGGACTAACTAGATAAGTATGGAGAGACTGTAACTATAATTTATTCCAGACTCTGTGTCAAGTGCTTGATGGTGCAAAAGAACACATAGCCTAGCTCTAATTTATTGAGTAGATTTACATTCTAAACTTTGAGAAATATTGCCTCCCCTACCTTCTTTCTTCCTTCTCCATCATATCCCTTATTCCTGATAAAGCCTGTCTTGATCTAGCTAAAGAAAGAAGAGACTTTTCAGTGGAAAAGTCCATTGTGTGGAAGGGCCTTCTATAAAGGCGATCTGCCTAAACTTAATCAACCATTCTGAAATTCTCTTCCCATTCTGAAAATTCATGTTACATCAAATGAGGGTAGGAATAGCAGAGGATCCATGGTAACAGATAAAAAATGCTCTCAGTCTGACAATGCAAGGGTCCTTCTGGCTCTTACAGTAATTAATCTTCTTGAAATGAAATCTTCCTTGTGAAAATTGTAGCATTCTCTACTTCCTTAGTGTGTTTTCTCCTGAGGAGGCAACTTTTATTTCTCTGCCATAGAACAGGAATCTGATGTCATCTTCAGTTAGGTATTCATCATACAACTCATGGTACACCAATAGAATTCATTATAGAACAACCTAGCTCTGCATCAAGCGGGACTTTAGAGCAGGTGACCTTCCAACTGAATTTATTCTATGACTTTTCACCATCTGTTTGTCCAACTGTTTAGGCAAATAGTAGAGCCCCTTTACAAAAAGGTAGAGACTGTGGAAGAGATGTGGTTTTCACATCCAAGAGAAAATTATGATCAAACTCAATATTTGAAAATGCTTTATGGCTTGAAAGTGATTCTTCAGTATGCTGATGGTGGAAAGCATGAGGAGGTGGAAGGGAGGAAGGTAAGAATGATGTGTAGTATGAACTTTAAAGAGTGATTCAGGAAGTCTGTGTCTGCTCTTTGATAGATTTTTGGCTGTAACCGGCAGCCAAAAGAAAAGGAAAAAAAATAAAGAAAAAATATAATCCCAAAGGCCAAAAAGGGAAAATGCAAGGGAGATATTTTGGTTGGTTTCTTCTGGTAACAGGGATGAAATAAGTAGGAATTTTTCCTGTTAATTTTGGTGAGAGTAGGACTATGTCCTAAAGGACTCCTACAAGCACGTTTTAAAACATTTGCTTTGAATGGTAAAAACAAGATACAAAACTCTACAAATAGTAACTGTCGACTCAGGAGAAGGAATATATCCTAGCGAGACATCTCATACCATGTGTGAAGCTGCCTATTTCTGGCAATTTTGTCTTTGCACCCAGACAAATGGTGGTAATAGCCAAATGTAAGAATAATGACTAATACAAAATCTAAAGTGAGCATCCTCTAGTTTTTCCATATGGCTATGATCAGGATTAGATTCTTTCCAGAAATCTCCAAACTAAATTGCATTTTCCTTGAGCTATAGTAACATACAAAATGTTTAGTTATACTGTACATTAAAAGCTGTTTAAAGTTTTGTAAATAATCATGGTTTTTTCCTATTTTTTTAACCTTAATGTGAGCAATATAATCAGATGAAATGATTTAGAGTAATGCAAAGGTTTGATGAAAAAATTATCTAAAATATATGAATTTAAAATACAAGATCTTTGAAAAATTTTGCTCCTGTAGGAGTTACATGATAAACACAAATTTGGTGACTGACACCACTATACAATTTAAGCCAGCAGCTCAATAGAGATGGACAGATGGACAGATCCTTAATTTTAAAAAGGTTTACTTTTCTTTCAAAACCTCATTTCTCTTTTACTCGTAGGAAGCACATATGATCTGTGAAGTCCCACAACAGTGGCTGGAGGCTGGGAAGATAGTAGAAAGAATTGGTCAAGCAATGTTGCTTGCTTTTTGCATTGATATGTTTCATTACAAACTGCTTTGGCCAGAGTCACAACAAAATTCTTTGGGCAGACTGCCTTTTATATTCTACACCAGCCTTGTTGAGGCTAAATAGGTCTGAAGAACATGGCTAAGGTAAAAGGAACTTATGCAGTTTTATCCGGTTTCTTATCTTTGAATAAATGCAAGGTTTTAAAATACTAATCTGTTGATCTAAAAACAATGTACAGTACTAAATAGTTTTACCAGTGTTATAATTTAATTTTGTGAAGCCTTTATAATGGCTGTAGAGTTATGCAAAGAGTAGCTGCTTAATGTTTGTTCTTTTTAACTCTAAGGTTATATAATGGTACTTTTGAAAGACTAAATGTTTCAGTAACATGCTGTCAAATATCTATAGAAAATCATAAGGTTTGGCAGCAGAAAACGTTAAATCGGCATTTATTTTTGGATGACTCAGAGGTGTTTTATTGTAAGAGAATGTCAGGGAAATAAAAGAAAAGGTCAAAGGGAGATCTTTCCTTTTAATAGGTAAAGAAGAGTAAATATCTTAGTAAATCTTAATAGACTTATGGAACTCTCTGAAGCTTATAAAGCGAAGCTGTTGTAGGAAAGCCCTATGGATATGTGGACGCCCACAAATCTGTGGGCCCTCATGGATGCACCCACGAGTGCTGAGAGACCGGGCAAATATTATTTCTCTCCATCATCTTTGAAAGGTCATGGAGAATAGGAGAGGTACCTGAAGGTTGGAGGAAAGACAGTGTCACTCCAGCCTTCCAAAAGGGCAAGAAGGAGGACCTGGGAAACTACAGGTCAGCCAGGCTCATCTCCATCACTGGAAAGGGAAATCATGCTTGACCAATCTCATAGCATTCTGTGATGGCATAACTGGATGGGTAGATGAGGGCAGGGCAGTGGATGTTGTCTACCTCAATTTAAGCAAGGCTTTTGACACCATCTCCCATAACATCCTCATAGGCAAATTTATGATGTGCAGATTAGATGAGCGAACATGAGGTGGATTGAGAAGTGGCTGAACGACAGAGCTCAGAGGGTTGTGATCAGCAGCACAGAGACTGGTTGGAAGCTTGTAACTGGCGATGTTACCCAAGGTCCAGTCTTGTTCAACATGTTCATCAATGATCTGGATGAGGGGACGGAGAGGACCTTCGATAAGCTTGTGGATGACACAAAACTAGGAGGGGTGGCTGATGCACCAGAAGGCCGCACTGCCATTCAGTGAGATCTGGACAGGCTGGAGAGGTGGGTGGGGAGGAACCTAATGAAGTTCACCAAGAGCAAGTGTAGAGTCCTGCACCTAGGGAGGAATAACCCCTTACACCAGTACAGGTTGACCTGCTGGAAAGCAGCTCTGCAGAGAGGGTTCTAGTGGACAAGTTGACTATGAGGAAGCAATGTGCCCTTGCGGCCAAGAAGGTCAATGATCTTCTGGGGTGCATAAAAACCGGTATGGCCAGCAGATCAAGGGATCCTACTCTGTCCTGGTGAGATGGTCCTGTCCTGGTCAAATGTGGAGTACTGTGTCCAGTTCTGGGCTCTCCAGTTCAAGAAAGACAAGGAACTACTAGAGAGAATCCAGCGGACTACAAAGATGATCCAAGGGAATGGAGCACCTCTCTTATGAGGCAAGGCTGAGAGACCTGGGCCTGTTTACCTGGAGAAGAGAAGACTGAGAGAGGATCTCACCAATGCTTATAGATATCTAAAGGGTGGGTGTAGGGAGGACAGGGTGAGATTCTTTTCAATGGTGCACGGGTACAATGGGCACAAACTGTCACACAGGAATTTTCGCCTGAATATACAGAAAAATTCATTTACTTTGAGGGTGGCAGAGCACTAGAACAGGCTGCTCAGAGAGACATTCCTTCTCTGGAGTTATTCAAAACCCACATGGATGCATAGCTCTGGGTGAACCTGCTTTGTCAGAGGAGTTGGACTAGATGATCTCTAGATGTCTCTTCCAGCCCCTACCATTTGATGATTCTGTGATACAGCATTTTCACTGCTTCCAACAGTGGTCCTCGCAGCTTCTAATAATGCAGGTTGCATGTTATTTGGATCACATGAGATTGTTTCAGTAGTATTTATCACAGACTCTTAGATACAGGATATAGTAGTATGTAGGCTAGCTTGGGGGAGGGAGAAGGTTCTCTCCCTTCTCTCGTCTCCGGGCTGTTGTGTATAAACTAAGATCCGCCTTACTGTCTTGACTACGACTCTTGTGTGTTATCTTTGCTACTATTGTACTAGTAGAATACAAGATTAGCAGAAGAAGGTATAGAAAATAATGCCCATGAGAATCCATCCACCTGTACATTAGTCAGAAGAGTGGAGTAGTCAACCAGGAGGTAAGAGCTCTGTGTACTGACTGTTCTGACTCATGGAGAAAGAAAGTCTCTTGGAGCCATTGTACCCAAGACTTTGCTCCTTATGACCTCAATTCTGCACTTTATCCTGAAGACAGTTAGGTTTGCAGCCACATGTTCCTTTGAGACCTTGCTTGCTTGTGGTTGGCACTGAAGTGAGGTTGTTTGTAACATGCAACAACAGTTTCTCACCTTAAGCAGAAAGAAATATATACTTTGATTCTTATTATGTTGGTCAATAGCCTAATTATAAATCTACCGGAATAATTGTGTTATGCAGATTAATATAGTTATGTATCTATCATTCTACTCGGGATATTCACTCTGTCATGCATAGAAGCTTAAATAATACAGTCTTCCCACCCCTGCAACTTCCTACCATCTCAGTTAACGAATCACTGTGCTTTTAAGTATTGTTGGGGTACCTCTCAAGTTGGCCTATAGAAGCACCTTAAATTTATATAATTAGAAAGACTATAAACACTTCTAGGGAAGAATGCCACCTGTTCACTACCAGCTGTTGTCTCTATTTCGCTATCTCACACAAAGTAGTTTGAAATTTAAGTATTTTAATTTTTGTGTTCTATGGAAATTTTCTTAAATAAAGAACTAAAACCAGTGGGAAACCATTGAGGTAAGTACAGTAACAAAACTTGCCTGTACTAACTCCTTGCCTCCATTTACTTGTATCAAAGCATTTTATGAACCTGTGATTATGAAGGGGATACTCAAATTAGCCTAGTTTAAAAGACCCAAAGGAGTAATAATTGTCAATGTTTGGAATTCCACAAGGAGTAAAGTGAAGGACATATTTAACTGAGGAACAAAAGGCAAATTAGTAGTTACAAAGTGGTTTGAAGATAGCTTTTTTCCATATGGTCTGATGCAGATGGGTAGGTATCTTTCTCTTTCCTTTACTCAGTAAGATATGAAGTTTTGTCAGTGTCTATGCACAGCAATTTCTAGATGAAAGCTAAAAAGTTTCACAAAGTTTCAGAGACATTTTTATTTCAAATGGACACTTAAAAGGGTGAAACGGAAGATTTCTATTTGTAATCTTTCCCAGAAACTGTTTATAGCTAGAAAAGTATAAGGAAAAAAACAAACCCAAATATATTTATATCGTGTTTTATCTATTTTTCCTTTTTTAAAACTTTATACACTCAATATGTCTTTATTTTAAATTAATCGTGAATGCTCTGAACGCTGTTAAGATCCATCTTCTTGAGAGATGTTTGTTTTTTTTACTGCTGACAGCAGCACATGATAGTCTATAAATTAGGTGTATATGTGATTTACTTTATAGCTTTATAGAGCATGGTTTGCTTCAGTTTCCCTGTCTATGAAGTACAAATAAAATTACATCGCTGTAAATCTGCAATAAGGATTTTAAAATAAAATTTACTAGGGATTGCTGTGTTTTAACTCCAGCTGGCAGCTAGGACCCATAGCTGCTCACTCACTCTCCCCTGGTGGGATGTGGGAGAGAATCCGAAGAGTAAAAGTGAGAAAATTTGTAGCTTGAGATAAAGGCAGTTTAATAGGTAGAGCAAAAGACACAAGTGCAAGCAAAGCAATGCAAGGAATTAATTCACTGCTTCCCATTGACAGGCAAGTGTTCAGCCATCTTCAGAAAAGCAGGGCTTCACCACACCTGATGATTACATGGGAAGACACATGTTGTAACTCCAAAAGTCTCCCACTTCCTTCTTCTTCCCCTAGCTTTATTTATTGAGCATGTCCTTATATGGGATGGAATATCCCTTTCATCAGTTGTGGTCAGCTGTTCTGTTTGTGTCCACTCCCAACTTCTTGTGCCCTCTCAGCCCGCTTGATGGCACAGCGGTATGTGGAGCAGAAAAGGCCTTGATTGCCATCAACATTATTCCCATTCTAAACCCAAAATATAGCAGTATACCAGCTGGTAGTAAGAAAGTCAACTCCATCCCAGCCAAAACAACAGGGGTTTAGGAAAGTAATGTAATACTGTTTCTGAAGATATGTTTTCCAATTTAAGGTTTATAAAAGTATCTAGAGATGAAGACATGCAACGTAATACAGGGATTAAATCTCTCTGTGTAGTGTGAGGCCGCAAGGCTGGTTAATGGAAGTTTAATACCCCAGCTCCATCCATGAAGTGGTAAATATTCATACTTATTTTATTGATTAAAAAAGAAGAAATAACGATTTACCTGGTCTAGTGGAAGGTGTCCCTGCCTAAGTCAGGAGGTTGGAACAAGATGATCTTAAGATCCCTTTCAACCCAAACAATTCTATGATTCTGTGAAAGATAACCTATTCACCCAGGAAGGTGGAAACTATGAAAAACAGTAGGAAAGCTAGCATGATACAGAGAGTTGAGTTTAGCTGGAAAGTGAATAGCTTTGGTTGTAATACCAAATAGTTTTGTAATATGTAATAGTTTTGTTGGTGCTTCACCTGATTTAGTGGCTTTGCTAAGTTTTGACATAGCACTCATAGTGTGGCTACACGCTTTCTGCAATTAACCCAATACTTTGCTGCACTGTTTGAATTTACTGGGCTGGATCTCTGTAAGTCTTTGGAATGATCTCTAATTCCCAGTTTGGAAATTATCTGCTTGCAAAACATTTTATCTGTTCAAGGTGGGAAATGAACCATTCCCTTAGTGTTTGCTACTCCTGTTAATCAAACAAGGTATGGTGGAATGTGGTGTATTCTCTAGCGACAAACCAAATGTTTGTACAGTAAGTTATCCATTAGACAGTGAAATAAATGAAAAAAAATCACATTCCTAAAATGTTTGGCTGTATGAGTGACTGAGTTGTGTTTATCTAAAGGAATGTCTAAACAGGTTTTTTCAAATGTGTAACTTGTAAGCTGATAGAATTCAGGATGAGTTATGAGGAGAAAACATTTTAATATGTGTAGGTAAATGTCTAAAATCCAGAAGTTTTCAGACAAAAAAGAAAGTGAAAAAATATAGGTTCTTAATTCATACATGCCACCACTCTCTTTTTCTCATCACCTCCATCTTCCTTTTAGATCTCCTTTTATAGCACTGTGGAAGCCACTTATTCTGTGCAAAAGTGGTTATAAAGTTTACAGCTATTTAAGTTCACTCTTAACACTCTATACAAGCCAATAAAGATTTGGACAAAGGTGTTATACCATGTTAGTATTCTTCCAGCAGGGAAGTTTTAGCATTCTGGTATATTGAAAGCAATACTTCAGACTCCAATTTGTTCTTAGGTAAGAAGATTAATTTATATGCTGATTAATTTTCTGAGCTGGTTGTCTTCCTCTGCCTTTGTCATATGTATCACTTGTTAGTAATCGATTTTCTTTAACCTCTGTACACCAATTCCGGTGGTACATGAATTCATTTGTTTGCTTTATGCCCTTCATTTGTAACACTAGCTGATATCTATATTCTGTGATGGAACTTGATCATGAAAGGTGCCTGAATGCTCCTAACTTTTGCTGTGTTATGAGTGCTAAGCACTTAGCAGAACAAGGCAATTAGGAAATAAATATTCCTGTTTGAACTGTTCCACTAAGTTAAATGTCATTAAATAAGAGCTCTTTTTTTAAAAAAAAAAAAAAAAAAAACCTACAAT
>VXBJ01006985.1:44071-67019 GCA_013400055.1 Nycticryphes semicollaris
TTTTTTTTTTTTTTTTTTTTTTTAAATGATATCCTCAGTTTTAGTTAAGGCCCTGGAAGTATATTTGCCCTGGAAAGTCTCTTACAATCTTCTGGAAGCATATACTACATAGTTCTGGAATAAAGTGTACGAATGAAAGCATCTGTTGCAGGACTCTGACAGTTACTGTATTTCCCCAGGACTTTTGCTCCCGTGACTACTTCAGCAGAATCAGTCAATCACTTTGGTAATTTCTTACTATTACAGAAATTTAGTACACTGCTGTGTACTCTTTGTTTCATCTGGATTTGGAAGAGTCCTTTGGAAACATTAAGTATGGGGGGGGGGGGAGGGGGGTTGAAATCTGATGGTGCCAGTTTCCCTATCGTTATTATGTTACTATTTACACATTTGGTTTAGCCCCACTGCATCTCAGGCTTGCTGCTCTTTCTACTTCTAATTCTGTCTCTCGCAAGTGCCTTTTATATAGACTTATGTCTCTGATCTCCATTTTGTTTTATAATATAGTAGTCCATAACCTTTTCAAAAGCTCAGCCTCTAATAAAGGTTTTACAAAATTCTCTTCCATCGCTTGTCATAAAACCCCTGAAATCTCACTGAAATTTTAAATGTGTCAAAGACTACAGTACTATGTGTATGTCCTTTAGAACAAGCTAATAATTTGTTAATTGTTTATTGGTGTTCTTTGTTGCTCCTCTGGCCTTTAAGATATACAGCTGTCCTCAAAATTCACATTCTTGTCAAATCTGCTAATTTGTACAAAAAGTTTGGCTGTGAAGAGTGTCCATCTGCACCTTTTATTCTTCTCTGTTCTCATTCTCTACTCACTTAAGACCCAAACTAATTTCCGCAGTGATAGCGGAGGAAAATAGCTAGTAACTTGCAGGTTACGTTTTTGTAAACAATCCAAGGACATAGTGCTCACATGTTAAATACAAACAAAAAAACAGTACATTTTTTGAAGATAATTCTGTAACTGTTAAAAATTATTATATGCAAAATTGTTATGCAAAATAAGTTAAGGATTTACCTGCTTTGGACATCCTAATACATCCAACACATCACTTGAATGCACTTTTTAAAATAATGGCTTCCCTTCACCCATGCTCTTTAGATAGAAACAATCATTCTCTTCTTTACCACAAATATAAATTAAACAGCAATTGACATTCTACTTCTGGTTAATCTGTCAGGCTGTTGATTCTAGAATATCCAAGGTTCATTTTATTTTCAACCTGTTGACAAGTGAGAAACATATGTAGAGCCTGTATTGCATTTCATTTTGCTCCCTTATTTTTTCTTAAAAAAAGAGTGTAAAAATTAATTCTGAGTCAGAAAAATCTTTCCCATAAGACTTCAATTTAATAAAGAAAAAAATATTTTATAACACATGCATGCGAATGGAAATGATGTATTCCATATTTCTTCCTTGTTTATGTGTAACGTAACCACCAATATATAGTTATAAATGTATTTCTATGTTTTGTGTGTTTGCACCTTTACCTCTATGTTGTTGCTTTAAAGTCTTCCTGAATAGTCCAGCCAGCTGTCCCTTAATATATACCTTTTTTCTATTTTTTTTACAGATCCTAAATAAATGGTAAATTATCTATTTTCATCTTGATTCAAGAATTTGTATATGTCTCATTATGCTTCACAGTCCAGAAAGTATGTAGATTAACACAGACCTCCTTGTTTCATGTAAATGCATTTTCTTTGCAAATGAAAAAAAAATGTTACATATGTTATTGTCTAAAGATTTATGAAGTTGCTTATAGCTTGTGCATCAGTGCCACTGACCAGTTATGCAGCCTATTTTCCCCAAGTGGACTTAGAGAGAGGATGGTTAGATGTATAGGCAATATGTTGAAATGGACACAAATACATCATTGTGACTTTGTATATAAGAAATTCTGTGATAGGTTGTATTCTTAGCATTGCTATGACATTTAACAAAAAAATATTTTTTTTTAGTTCAAATGCTGTGTAACAGATTCTTCATAACTATAGAATATAGACCATTCTAGAGAGGTTTTTTTGGTGGGGGATCTGTGTTGGTCTGAGGGACAAGGATCTAAAATTACTTCGAAGCTGCAGAGATTTAATTGTAGGTATCCAAAGTACCAAATATTGACAAGTACTTAGGGAAAGTTTGGTGCGAGGAAGACTATTTGTTATAGTTTTGCAAGTCATTACTTGTGACTGCAAAGCAAGATCTCTGCAGTGATCCTGAACACGGCAAAAAGATCGAATGTTAACTTTGTGCTCTTACGGGTATGGAATTGCATATTTAAACTTGCAACTGCCAGGAGTCTCACTGAACTCCAGAGCTAATATCTAGGAAGATGTGTAGTTGCTCCAGACTAATTAAATGAAAAGTGAAATATTTTTCTGTGTATGTTGACTTAGCATGATTAAAGTGAGACTTAATAATTTAGGAAGTGTGTTTGTGATTTTCTTGGAGTATTATGGAACTATTTTCTAGCACCTGGAGAGCATGGAGATGGATAAAAAACGTCCAGCATATCAAATGAGGTAATGAAACACAAGGCCTCTTCTCATCAATGTTTTTTTTACATTCCAACAAAGTGCATGGTCAACAAGCAACAGATGTAGATTATATCATCAAACAGGGTGCTGATTGAGACTGAATGCTCATATAACAGTTTATTGTTTCAGGGGCATTTTCCCTGGTCTGTTATGCATCTACTTCCTTAATTGATAGTGGATAACTGGAATTTCATACATTTTTGCAACATAATATTGCAAATACATTCACATCAATTGACAATTTTCTTAATTTTCTCCTGAAAGTTCACTTTTTTTCCCTCTGATAATTTCCATAACCGCCTGATGTTAAAGATCTGAATCTGAATGAGTAGGTGCTTTTCATTTGAGGAGCTGTCTTTCCACAGTCAGAAAGTCTGCATGACATAATAGAATGTATTTTGAGAGGGTAAAAATTAGTATAGGCATTTTAATTGTATAGTAACTGAAGTCCTGGTTCAGTTGTCTAAACAGATAGAATTGTTTGAAAACACTAAAGAAAAGGTTTCATAGCTTTTTATTTCCATGGAAACTGTCTGATGTTATATCTTTTCCTTGCTTTTAATTACACTGTGTTTCTTTCCCCTTTATTCGTGGTTTTCATTATGATCATGTGTAAGTCTATGATGACTTAAGCAATTAATAGTATAGAATAAACACCAGCAAAAAAAAAGTACAAATGTTCTTTTTGCTTAGAAGGTTAGTGACAAGCTAACTGTGTTAGGTGTCTAGCTGCAGCAGTACAGCATATACCAGCTCTATTTTTTAACTCCATCTCTAGAAAACCTCTCTTTGGAAGTAGACAAGGAGATGCTCAACTACTGCTTCAACAAAACAATTACAAAAAAGGGGCTGGGAGTACAAAAAATAGAGACCATTATAGTTAAACCTACAGAATTTATGAAGAAATGTATTCTGGGCAGGGAATTCCCAATAAAACAAAGACAAAGAACATTTGAGTGGGTTGAATGTAACGTTGTAAAAAAGTAATATGGGATAAAATGGAGAAACTGAGTGTAGCATGAATAATTCTATCATAATAGAGTGGTCCAAGTAGCTAATGGGTGAGAGCACGTGAAAGAGAATAATTCAGGCAAAGCAGTACTCCCTAGGTTTGTGTCTAGAAGTAGGATTGGAAGAAATATCCTGTGAAATAGCCAGGGAGCTATCAGTAAAACTGAGAAATCCCCTTGTGATATGTTCTAGTTATTAACATTTTAAAAAAAAATAAAAATTCCAAGATAAAACTGGTTTCTGAATGAGACCTCAAGTTAACTGTCAGCTTAGTGACAGTGCAAACTTTGGGCTAAAATACCTACTTAGTTGTTAAAAGAAAAAATATCTATAGGGCATAGGTAAAGAATATATTCTCCAAATAAGTGTGTGTTTGTTAGAATGTTCTGACTTCCTGCCCCTCAAAAAGAATAAATGTATCATGAAGGCTAGTAATTGCCAAATAAATTGGAGAAGGTTTCTAATGCTGAAGTGTTTCTGGATAATGAATCTGGTGGTGGTATGTTTCATTAAGAATCAAAGCATGTCTAGCTCAGACATTTGAGCCAAGAACACAAACACAAATACCCTGCATTCCCAGGGCACAGTGACTAATACTTCCAGTGAGATCTCAGCATTCCCTTTATAGATCAGGTGTTAATGTACACTGACATTCCAACTTGCAGCACTGAAAATTAATATCAATATGGTGGGCTAAATAAAGTAATATTCTGGAGCTGCAAATACTTTTGGGATGAAGGACAAGTATTTTAAAGCTTTTCTGCTAATGTTGAATCAAAGTCTTTGATGCTAAAAATAATAGATTAAAAGCCTTCATGAGACTGAAGATTGTTTATCCCTGAATAGATATGCTCAAGTGAAACAGATCACTGTAACTACAGTAGCTGAATTGCAAAAATGAACCCATAAAACTAGCTGGGGGACAGCAAGTTTTATTCCTGTTTTGGTTGTTTACAAGACTTCCTCTGTAGTGTGCTGTGTCCTTCTGTAGTGTGTCTCATAAACATCAGCAATATTCTACATCTCCAAGTATCTTTCTAAAGAGTAGCATGGCAGCATCTCTAAGTAGGCTGAATATCATTACCGGCTTCCATCTTTTCATTTGGAAGCAATTCCAAAGTTTTAGTTTATTGCAGTAGTATAAAGACTTCCCCTCTTTTTCTCTTCTGCCTGTTTTGCCCTCTATACTTCCCTTTGTCACACTCATATGTATGTAAGTTACACACTCAGACTAGAACTTTATATTTCACCTGAATTTGTAGGGGCGCTCTATTGTGATGTTTTCTAGTTTTGTTCATGGGGAATGCTCCTTTATCAGTTCCCAAATCAAATTATCTTTGAAATCAACTTCTCTCCCTCCACCTGGAATATCACAATGTCTAGCCGCTGTCTTGCTCTTGCTTTCAGGTCTCCTTATCTTTTGAAGATATATACGTCATCCCTAGATGTCAGCTTGCATTTTCTTATGTTCAATGAATTTTCATATGTTTCAATAATTTCTGTTCAGGTATTTTAGCTTCTTTGGGTCCCCCTTGTTCCTCTTATTCTCCTATTTATATGAAGTTGGTGGTATTCTCCTTCCTAACAGTATTTTTAGGCAAGTGTAGTATTACTCTGACAAGTCAGGAATCAGTATCACTCTATAGTTGTTCAATTTGTTGCATGTTATTTTCTTTAATTTTCTCTTAAGTTGTTCACATAAAAGATTAGCTACAAGTCATCCATTTATTATTCACATATTTTCTTTTAATTCTTCTAACTTGATTTTCCTAAACATAATTTTCATAAATCCACACATAGGTAACGTTCCTAGCCCTGAAATTTCTCAGATGGTTAATGTTATGTTGATCATCTACTATAAGATTTGTAAGTCATATTTCCCATGATCAAACTGCTAGGAAACTGGGGCTTATGACTTCTGTAAACACATGAGAATGAAAAAGTTCTGGGCATGTTTGCTGTTTGTGTATACAAGTAGTTCAGTTTTAAGTAGTTGATTTGGATGTTTTATTTGGATTACAGCCCATGTCTGGATATCCTAAGAGTAGATCTCTTCTTACAATGCTTTTTGTCTACAGAACCCTAAGCATTTTAGGAAAAATATTCCGGGAGGTGTTAAGAAATTTCATATGCAAACTAGTGCAGATACGTTCTGTATACTCTAAACTATAGAGGCACCATTCTTTCTCAGGTTTCACGTTTTCTGCACAAAATGAAAAATGGCTGAAATTTGGCACATGTAAATAGTCATGATTCATTGATTTCTTAAGCCAAATTATACTCAATGAGAACTTGGACATTAGAATGCCAAAATTAATGAAAAATATTTTCATGAATATTTCCTGCTTTAACTGTATTAAATATAAAGATAAATATGATCAAAAGGGTTTTGCTCTGGAGCATGAATGCATAAATTTAAATACAAGGTATGACTGCATATGACATGAATATTTTTAGCAAATCTGAACCTAAGTGTGCATCATGAAATCATAACTTAATGCTGCTGAGTTTTTATTTTTGCAGAGTAAACTGTTCATTAATGCATCATGATATCATATATTTGTACCCATCCCACTTGTGGCAGTGAAGCTGCTGAAAAAGTATAAAATTTCAAGTATTGTTAGTTTAGCATGAGTTAGAAAACCCACAATGATGGGGTCAGTATCTCAGTAGTTTTTTGACCAATTTGTGATTTATTAAAATTTGCCATTATAAAGAGTTTCTTCTGTCAGTTGAGGGTAAGGGGTTTCGTTCTCATTATTGTGTTGTCTTGTTATAAAGGTCAAAGGGAGGAGGGATCTAAAGCCAGTTCTCTTAGTGTGTGAAGCCAACGGTAGCCTCTCCTTTTACTAGTTACCTGTGGGTTATGTGGCAGTGATGTACTCTACTAGCCTGCTGACCATACTTTTGTACCTGAATGGCTTATTAAGAAAACCTAAGCCACTTTGTGCTTCCAGTTCTGTTGGCTCTATATCGTACTACTCTGCTGTTTTCAAAGAAGTTTATCTTTGGGATCGGTCACAGGAAATATAGGTTTTCAGGGTGTGGAAAGGCTATGATGCTGATTGATTTGCTGAATATTATTCACCTTCTTCTAGTGCCTTCAGCAGAGCTACTCCAGATTCCTGCCATGGTCAGTGCAAAACTTTGCCCACTTTTTGCAGAGGAGCAGAAATCAGGACTAATCGTGATTGCTGAGGAGTAGAATTTGGTGATTCTTTTTGATTTTTTTTTTTTAATCTACTTGCATTTGAAGAAATAAGTACACAGGTGATACCAAGCACTTTGCATTGCAACAACTCTTTTCTTCCACTAGCATTGGCTTTTGGGGGAGAAAATGTTAATGTAGCTGGCAAACTTAAATGTAGTGGAGCACTTTAGCACTTACATTGCAGCAATTGACAAAGTTATTAATATGGAAAAAACATTACATTTTACTTGATGTCAAGAGTGCTATGACAACTTATACTAGCTGCCTATAGCGTCTTTCTAAATGTTCTTTCTCAGCATGCTCATTCAGTTCTACTTGTATTTCACTTATGATCAGACTGTATCATCTCTGAAGAACTGAAATAGTCCCTCTTCTGAATAGCCTCCGAGATATGGCAGTTAATAGATACGTCTTCGTTTTTAATTCTTCTTCAACTCTAATTTTTCCTTGCCTTTCTCTTTTTAGTTTTTCCTTCTTAAATTCCTGATGATTTAAGTTTCTTCTGTTTCCTTTTAATGAACTAATTAAAAATTGTCACAAGAGCTTCAGAATGAATATGCATGGGAATTTATGTATTTATTCTGGTACATGGGCTCCTTTAAGTGACTACCTGAAAGAAAAGGGCCTTCTTGCTAGCTCCTCTCCCTATGGACTGACAAACACCTTCTCAACAAGGAATTCACACGAGTGTATCTTTTGGACACATACTGTATTTACAGCAACAAACCAGGAGAGAAACAAAGAAACAATTATAGACCAATTAGTGATTAATATGCCTCAAGGGTATACAGGAAGTTAGAGTTACCTGCCCAGGAAAATGCATGTGTTGCCTTTTAAAACAACTGCTTGGAGGTGCAGCCACAAGCCTCCATTTATCATGGCAGATCTTGATTTATTTTTCTTATTGAAGTATTAACTTCCTTTACTTGCACCTAGATAGAACAATGTATTTTGAGAAAAGCTTTCATTTTTTTTTTTCAATAAGCATTAAAAATAAACCTGGTAAACCCGGTTCTGGTTTCACTGACAGTAGCATAAATCAGTTTGTGCCAGCTAAAGGCGATAAACCTCATTTTTTCTCTTACTTCTTTCAATTTTAGTCAAGTGATGCCTGTATGTCCCATTTTCCTCTCTTACACTAGCATAAGTTTAAGAGAACAGTACTGAGGGAGATAAGGCTGTTAAAGATAACAAAGTTTGAGAAGAACATGAGTTTTCCTTGCACATGTGCATGTACACTGTAATATTGCCTCTTTGTTTATAAATAGGTGATAGAAGAAGAGGCTGCTGCAGTATTTGAACCAATGTGATGTGTTCTGGCTGATCAAAACTGCTCTCGGTACTGGCAAAATATCTTAATGTTAAAGCAAGGCAGAAAATCCCACACTGTTATTAAATTTAGTCAACAAAATTTAATAATTTTGTAAACATTTTATTGTGTGCCTAATTTTAACAAGTAAAGATCTAACAATATTCCTTGTGGATTTGTCTCCTTACGTGTTTGTTTCTTACAGAGTGTTCTAATAAACAGTCTGGGGCAAAAATGTAACATACTTTGAAAAATGCCCTACTCAGCTGAACTTGTATTTATTTTTTTTCTTGTAACTTCTTGTTTCAAGGTGCTGGCTTGAATTTTTGCCTTTGGGGCCAAGCCTTTTTTGAGCACCTGGGAATTTCTAAAAGTTTATATGTCTATATTTGTTTATATATTTACATTTTGCAACGTTATTAGATCCTCATGTTGCACAACAAAAGAACTCTTCTATGTCTAGTTTCCTAACCTGAATGTCCTCTATCTATCTTAATGTTTTCTTGCCTGTCTTCTGGAAAAGAGGAAAACCTTAACTAATGAGCTCATGTGTAGAACCTAGGTGCTCTTATTTTTATTCTTGAAGGAATTCACATAATAGCAATTCCATGTACTTGTCAAAGTTCACAAGCATGTATAAAGCAATATTTGTGTTCTAGCTGTCATTGTTATCGTCTGCGCAGTAGAATTATTGTTCAGGTTACATCAGGACTTGCATTACATTGTTTTCCCATAGCCATCATCTTTCCTTGCACCAGCTGATCCTGTTGGGTTTTTTGAGTAGCAGGCGTTCACAAAGAGGAAGTGGTAACACTGGAGAGCCTTTTGGATATACTTATGGGGGAAACCAAGGTGTTCAGTTTGAGAAGAGATTGGGTGGTAAATGTGATTGAATCAGGAGTTTTGGAGGTATCTCTTCGAAGAACTGAAAGACAAGCAATGGGGAGTGTGGGGATAAGGGTGTTCAATTATAAAAAGAAAAAAAAGGAAACCAGATGTTAATTTAGCCAGAATATTCTAGGTAGCAGTGGCTGGACTGCAATGTCCAAATGATGTTTATTTCCTGTCACATGTCTTGAAATTTTTTCTGTTTTTTTTTTATAGTAAAGGTGTTCTTCAGGACTTCTGCTAAAACTTAACTTTTCTTTAAGTTCAAAATTTCTATTTTTTTCTGGGTTGAAACTTGATCTGCAGTCAGAAAATCTGCTATCAGTTGAACTTAGGAAACTAATTAAGTTAATTTAGGAATTTCTCAGTGAACTTGGAAGTGTGAATTTTTTTTGTTTGCTTTTTCTTTCAGAACACTTACTTAAGCTTTGAAACTCATTTTTATTTGTAATAGTCAAAGAAGGTTTGTTTTCTTTCTTTATCACTTGTGAGACAATACTTTCCATTCCGTTCATAATCCATGGAAAATGTTATTGTTCTTAACTACTAGAAACAATGGAAAAGACATTAAGAATGATGTTTTTGATTTGGTGACATAAACAGGCAGGTGACCAAGTAGATCACTCTCTATAGCAAAATACATCATCTCATGTGAGATAGAGATGGTGTGAGGCTGACACCAAGTGTGTTAGCTTTGTGCTCAAAGCAATAACCTTGACAGGTCCACTGAATACGTTAAAAGATTTATATAGATGATTAATCTGGGGGGAGTCCTACCTATGTAAACAGCATTCAGAATTATGTAGCGTGCAACCTACTCAAACTAGAAATCTGGTTCTGCTCCATCAACATGTATCAGTTCCCCTGGGTTCTGGAAACCAAAGTCTCTAGTAAGAAAGGTTCTCATTTGTTTGAATTGCTTATGCTTAATAATAACAGAACCGATACTGACAGATCATTCTATTTAAACAAAACAAACCAGAATAGAATCAAAGCCTATTCATTTTTTCCCAAATTATTTAGTTGCATGTAAATAACTTAAGCACCTTATTCATTTTTCCTGGTTTTGTTATTCTTGGCAATGGTCTGTACTTGGTACCAGGTAATAGATCTTTAAATTGCATTGTTTTTTCTCTTATTATAGTCCTTGCTGCCAGAACACTTACCTCTTGCCTTGCAGACACTGATTTGATGGTCCTTAATGTAGACAAGTTTGTGTTATGATGAGTTATCCAGCTTCCATTCATTTTCAGGAATGCAATGATTATTTTATCTGCTTTCATAATAATATGGGTCCGCACCTTTTAAAACCTGCTTGCATCTGTATATTTAAGTAAATCTAAAGCAGTATCCCAAGGAATTGTAAATATGATGTACTCCTTTTTCTGCCCATTATGTTGTCTCTTGGGAGAGGAGACTGCTGAGGACATTTTGGTATATTGAACAAAAATCAGGCCCCACAGCTCTGCAATGTGAAAACCTTGGGGAGGCACACACTATTGGACTGTCCTGAAGACTTTGTTATCATAACTGCTTAGCTTTAATTCCAAATTTATTGGCACTCTTTGCAATTACCCAAACTACTAAGTTAGTGTCTCAAAATTCATCTGTGGATAGCTGAAATTGAATGTATGTAAATTTAAGATATATAGTAGTGAAAATTTTGCAAAGTAAAATTGTAATATGTACAGTGACAGATGTCAGAACCTTACATTTGAATGAAAAAAAAAAATGTTTGGTATAGTCTAGATGCCACTTGTCCTATTTACAATATTCAGATAATGACTGTACTCAGATATTTTACCTGTCCCCAGAGAGCATCTCCGCCTTAACTATTAACTCCTTCAAGCATTTACAGTTCAGAGAGCATCCCAGAAAGACAAATGCCAACAGCCAACTGTAAAAAGGCAGCTTTTCTTTCCCCCAAACTAGAAACTCTTGTGGCACTAAGGGAAATAAACTCTCCAACACCGTCTATGTATATGTAACAGTGCCATCTAGTGAGTCTTGTCCTGGCTGCGAACAAAAATTCAGCATATTAAACCCATTCACTATTCATCTATTCACCTTTCGACTTTTTGGAAAGATCACCACTCTGGGTTTTTTTGTGTTCTCCAGGTGCTCTTTTTCTTGCAAATATTTGCCTATGAGTATTATATGGGCTTGTTAGGGTTTTAATGAGATGGGGTTTTATTTTTTTTTTTAAAGCTGCTTTTGGCTCTTTGTCTTTGAAACGGATATGTTAGTTTTGCCTGACCTTGACCATATTTCCTCTTTTATTTCTGAAGAGATGTAGTTTTGTCAGTAGGTGTTGCTTCTCCAGAAGCTAAGAAAAGGCAGGTTTTAAGCAAGAATATTTTTTGAAGTTTCTTCCCTCATTCAAATGGAGAAGACTTACTTGAATAAGTTGATTGACAGGTTTAAATGTCATGAATGCACACAGCATGTAATAAGAAAACTGTGAAGAAGAAAGTGTGATCAATGCATACAAACGTGCAAACACCAATGCATACAACATGGTCTATCGTCATAGAGCAAAATAACTGTCATAAATAAGATATTCCACATCCATGCTGCATCTTTCTCAAAGGTGTGGCTATTATTAGAAACATAGGTAGAACAAGCACTACAGTCTAGTACTTCATGTTACTCAAAAGAAAAACATAGAAACAAAACCCAGAAAAATATGTTTAGCTATGATACCATGATCAAGCAACTTAGTGTTAATTTTGATGTTTTCAGTTTACCTCAGCATATATTAGATGCTTTCTGAAATCAGAGTGTTGCAGTGAAGATGAGTATTGATCCTAAGTATCGGTGCTGAGTAAACTCACTGGATAAATATAAAAAATAATGCGAAATCCAAAAGTCTTTCCACAGTCTGTTCTTCATTCAGTGTTCACTCATGGTCTGTTACCTTTCAGTGCTGAGATCGTATGAACTAACTCACACAGATGGAAAGCTAGGTTTATCTATAGTAGTAAGATGTATTTTCTCAAAAGTATCCATATCTCAGGATTATTTGGGCTTCTCAACGTGTATTTGTAACACAGAAAATATTTACTTTTATACAGAATGTAACTTCCTAAAAATTGTTTGGTGCCCACCTAACAGTTTGTGGGAATAACAGCTATAAAAATATGAAATGTTTTATGATTCTGCATGGAAAATCCTAAAGTAAAAACAGCACTTGCTATTTTTTATGGAAGTGGCTAAAATAAAGGAATAAATGATTGGAAGCTAGTAGAAAATGGGAGTTATTCTTCAGACCATTATTTAAATCTAAGCAATCTTGGAACAGTAAATTAAAGACGTTGCCATGCAATGAATGCTTGCTAATGAGTGACAAAATTTGAGAGTCTTAGTTATCAATTTGCTGAATTAATATCCTGTTCATGTAGCTCTACTGCAACTAAACTAACTGATAGCTTTTTATATCATTTGAATCCACTAATAACTGATGATGATCAACAGTTTTTGGCAAATTTCACAACAAAGAAACTTCTGTCTAACAGTTAAACCCACTCGTAGTGGTACTTTAGAACCATCTAAGAAACTAGATGTGCAGCACTACCAGGTTACAGAGGCAAGACGGTAGCTCCCTGAAGTCGTACCTCTTCAGCAATGAAATTTCATTGTTTGGTTGTTCCCTCCTCCACCCCCCAGCTTCAGAGAGTATGTAGTTGTAGCTTAACTATACTTAACATTTTATTAGAGTACAGGTTCAACTAGTTCATGTGGCTGTTTGTCCAATACCATTAACACAGATTTCTTGGAGTCTCCTCATTTATTAGTTGGAACAAAACGTTGGAGAGTATCTTTATTAAAATGGCATGGACATACGCTTGTTCATGTAGTTTTCAGCTTGGTTAAAGAACTAAGTTAAACTGGCTTGCTTTAGAAAGTGTGGGACAAATGATTGAACTAGCTCATGTTTTCCCAACTAGCTCTATCTTGCTATGATTCATTTACATCAATATTGAAAGCTACTCTTGTAGTTAGCTCCAGGTCTCCCTTTCCTTTTTTTTTTTTNACATCTTAAATCGCCCTTTATTTTGTGTTGCTTATGTCTACAGACTCTGTGAAAGGGACTCCAGTAAAAAGGACATTCACCGAGTCCTAGACCTATCCACATATCTTTCTCCTCTTAACATTTATCTACTGCTGTATTCTATCAGCTCTGCCCCCTTTAGGTGTACATTTCAGATTAGCCATAGTATTTGATGGAATGTAATTACGGTTTCTTGGTGAGTTCTCTGTAGTGTAGTAGCAGCTGGGTGGTTCATGGGCAGTGAGCTGATGGCTGCAACGCTTGTTTGAGTAAAACTGTCAAAGAAATGAATGAGTCATACAAGTATCCTGAATTCCAGAACCTGCCGTAGTCTTACCAGAGTATACTGCTCAGGACTGAAAACCTCTTTACATTTACAGGGATAACCTGTCTGTTCTCCAGGGCTATTTGGATATAACTACTATGAGTAGTCTCTAGCTGCATCCACTATGCCTTACCAGATAGACTAGTCCTTATATTAAACTGTAGTCTCCTCACTTGAGCATTAAAGTATTTTTTTTTAATCAAGACATTTTTAATAATTAAGGTTTTTATCCCATTGTAGTGCAAAAATAGCATATGAGATGTCTCTTCTTAATTAAAGGAAAGTAATTTTTTTACTATAGCATCATATACTTACAAAAACCAGATTCTAATTATATGACATTAAGACAACAGTACCATCCAAAACAGAAAACTAATAGGGGGCTGAAGTCTTCAGAATTACTGTAATGTTTTCATTTGGGGGTTGGTTTGTTTGTTTTTTCTTCTAATTTTTCTTAATTTTTATTTTGCTATTGTCAAGAATTGGGCTGGAAACCTTCAATGTCAGTTATGGCAGGATTACGCTACCATCCGCAGAAGTCAGAAAGTCCACATCAGCCAGTAAAAGCTGTGCTTTGGAAAATAGTGATACCACCAGCACTTTATTTACACTCCCTGCCAGCACTGGGAAGCCTAAGGTGTGTTGATGACTGGTGTGAACTTCAAAAAAACCTTCAGGCTGTACTAGGAAGTTGAAGTCCAGTGCATATGTAAATTTAATGATAATAATAAACGTGTTTGGACTTCATTTCCTCTGCGAGTTGTGTGGTCTAGTCCTTAATCATATCCAAAAATCTGGGAATTAAATTCCATACGGCTGTAGGAATGTTTATCCCTTGATTCAAGGTGTTGGTAGATTATTTGATGAAAATACAATAAACTGTTCCACAACTACATCTAAAAGACACTCTAACCAGTTAAATTTTTTTAATAGACTGGATTTTTATAATGTATCATTTTATACATATTTTGTAAAACAAGCCCAAAAAATGAAGATAGATGTGTGTATTTTATAATCTTGGGTGTTGCATGTGTCCAAGCTGAATTAAATTTGCTCCAGTGGCCAAGATTGTAGGTTTTTTTTGTGTGTGTTTGGTTGGACTCTGTGGCCTCAGAGGTCCTTTCCAACCTTGATGATTCTGTGATTCTATTTTAATTACTATAGTCACTTTTTTTTTCTGCTGTACTCTGCTCCTTCTGTGTCTGAATGATGAAAGATAATGAAATAATTACTCTAATTTTCTTTCATAAATTCTTAAGTGCTTAGGTTTAAAAAAAAATAGGTTGGGTTGTCATCTTCTAGCTGATAGACATGCAACTAAAAATAATGAATGCTGAGTTGTTAGTCATGTAATATTCTTTAACTTGCCACCCTGTGAAATCAAGGGAATAAAAATATTTATTTTATTTTAAAAGCAAATAAGAAAAACGTCAAGCTTTTTTGAATTTAAGAGCTCTTTGAAGTATTTTCATTGTTGATTTTAAAAATAATGGACAAATAGAAACAAAATTTGGTAAAGACCAAGATTTTTATTAAACAAAATAAAACCCAAACCCCAAAACTGGACTGACTCTGAGAGAGAAGGAAAGAGTGTCAAAGTCAAGTTTGTCTTTGGTGATTTGAATGTCCCCAAACACATTATTTGATTCAAGAAAATTTGTTTCTGAACTTATACTTTAGCTTTGACTTGCTTGACAACCATCCTTAGTGTGAACTTTTGTCCATGCATTTTATTTGTTATGTAGTAAGCCAGATTTTTTGTTTTCTATGATCAGTCTTTTATTAATTTCAATTAAATTTTCCTAAGTTTAATTTGAAAAAAGTATGAGGAAATTTAGGTAGTGAATCACTCGTTTACAGTCTTTGATAATATATTCATTATATATGCTTACAGCTACTGTTCACAAGGTTCTTGAAAGTGTAAACTTGCATTTCATCTGACTTTAATTTCCATTTCTAATATTTCTATTTTTTTTTATTTCTATTCAAGAAGTGTAACAGTCTACTATCTACCTTCTAGTCTTGCATTCGGTTTTACAAAGGCAGAAGTATTCCAGGTTTTGATGAATCATTTGCAGAGTTCTTGCAGCATGTCATTATGAACAAAAGTTACCATTGTAACTTCAGTGTTTGAATTTAAAATTGTACAGGGAAGACTATGGCTAGAATTCTTTACACATCTAAAAATAATTTTCTGATTATGAAAGGTCATACTTTTTGTCCTTGCTAGCCTTTCAAAAATTAGTTTTCCCTATGTGACGTTAAGAGACTTGCTCTGTGTATGTGAGAGAGAGAGAAAGAGAAGCAGGATGTTAGAGTTTTCCTAATACTAAGTACTTGAAGTTTTTACAAGGCTTTGTTTAAATGGTTAAAGGTTTTTTTGTTTGCTCCAAATACTTGTGGGAAAACATCTTTAAACATTAACAAGAGAAACACACAACTCAGTGATAAGGGAAAAATTTCTGAGTGTGAATGATCAAAATTGCTTTTAGTCAGAAAAATATCTGCATTGGGCAGCTAAGAGTGTTTGAGAACCAAAGCCTTCTTCAACATCGATCCAAGTTTGACAATCAACATAACATTTACTGTAGATTAGTTGACGGAAACAGAGAAGCATATATACAAGATGCATATATACATATAATCCAAAATATTTTTAGTATATTCAAACAGCTAACAAACACATTGTCTGTTAGATATAATTGACAGGCTGACCTTTGTCCTTTCTTGACCTCAGTTTACATCTTATTGAATTTATAATTCAAGGTAGCATTATAAATCAATACTATTCTAGTTGTAGGTGAGAAACTAAGAAGCTATTGCACAAAAGGACAGGGACTTTTGCATGGGAGTTCTCAGTGAAGTCTTATGGGTTAACACACAAATGCAACTATGCTAAAAGCAATGTTTTAACAGGTTGCATTATTTGATTGTTGAATCTTTTCCATCTGCTGTGTTTATCAAATGCCTATTTTGCCTCCCTGAATTACAGGGCTGAAACTAATCTGGCCTGATGACTGCTTGTCTTGACATTTGAAACAGGCAAGGGTCCCCTTGGCTTCCCTTGTCAGTACAGGATGCCTGGGAAGAACCTGAAATCCTCTATGTCCCTAGATGGCTATGGTTATAGTACCATTTATAGAAATTAAAATCCCTCCTCTGTCTTACATTTTCTATGCCATTAAGTTCTACAGTTCTACGAAGGAGCTAATCCAACTTCCTTCATTGCTCCGGGACCCTCTGAAGCCAGACTGGCCGTTGAGGACAAAATGTTGGGTATAAGTGTCTAGAATCGCCTCAATTATGGGTGCACCAGTGTGGCAGTACAGTATCCTTTGCACCTCAGTCTTTTCTGCTTCTCTTGACATTCCCTTCCCACCACAGAAAAAATGCAGTAGGTTTTGGATATCTGGAAATTTTCCAGTCTGTAGGAAATGGTCAACTGGCCAGGCCCATGTTCTTGGTCTCTTTAAAGATGCTTGACAATTCTGGTGCAAGTAATCTGTGTGTGGAAGGCAAGCCACTCAATGGATTGATTTAGTTAAGAGATATTAATAAGGATACTCAGTAAAACATCTTTGCATCTAGATCTTTAGTAGAATTTAGAAATCTAAATACCTAATTTAGACCTTGGGGGGAGGTGGAGAAATCACCTTTTCCCGCTCTGCCTTTTTATTTTTTAATTAAAAACATCCCTTCTGTATTTAGGTGATCATGCTCAGCTCCCTTTATTAAAACTTTAAAAAATTGTATCTATTAATAGATCTATGTCTGCACATATTTCCCTTTTTCTCAATAAATAAAACCTAAAAAATAAACTAAAATTCTAAATAATGTGTCTCTATTTTAAAAATATTAACATCTTTCAGAATTCCCTGGAAAAGCTGTTAATTAGGATCTGTTTCTTTATGAGTTCTGAGGATGTATTTTCTTTCCATACTTTTTTTTTTCAGATTGACAGTAATTAGCATTAGCCACTCCTTTCTATAGAGTTTATATTGTTTCCTTTCTAACATGAATCCAAGCTAGTCCCTGGGAAGTGTATGAAATTTCCTGTATTCTATTTGTGCCAGCAGAAGATGGTGACATTTTTAAAACTTGAATAGTCTGCTTGCTACAAGGCAGAAAACAACAGCATAAAATTATATACTTTGGCATGTAACTCTAGGCCTCATTCAAAATGTACTGGGAACAATACAGTTAGGGGTATTTTTTGTGCAAGATTCACAATAGTGTGAGAAAAAGTGTTAGTTGGAATGGTTACCTGACCAAAGCTTTGTCCTTATGTACATATTATCCTAAACCAGATGATAAACTGGCATTTTAGAGGTTTAGCGGAGAAAAAACTAACAGGGTTAACTCATATGATTATTTCCAGTGATTTTAGCATACTGTTTCATTTTGATCAAAATAAGAAAGAATCTGCATTATTTTCCTGGTAATGGGTTGTAACCTGTTGAACTTTGGGCATATTCTGTTAAGCTAAATCTCTACTCTTTCAAGAACCCATAGATTTCATGGCGGAAATTTCTCTCTGATGACCATTTTATCAATGATTCTGAGCTTCTGTTCATTCTCCTGGTAAAACCGTAAGGCAATACCTATCAAAACAGGATGCTAAACAAGCAAGGATCTTGAACACCATCTTAATTTTTTGCACATTAAAATTACTATTGATTCTGAGTCACAGTAGTGTGACTCATACTGAAAGTTAGATGTGTCCCCAAGATGTTGCCACATGAGATGCTCATATTGAAATTAACGTTAGGATTGTTTGGTTTTCTGGCGGGGTGATGGAAGAGATGATGATTTTGCCTTTTTCCTTTTTTTTTGGTGAAGAGGGAGGGGAGAAGTGAGAGACAAATATTTACGAGACAGGTGGGTTTCTTTTTTTTCTTTAGCTGTTTAAATAGTTAAATTGACAGGTCAACTACTAAACCAAGTATTCTCTGGGGTACTGTGGTTACTCACTTCGGGGTTTTGGTTTTGTTTTGTTTTGTTTTTTTTCCCCCCACAGCAAATACCATTTATTTAAAGTACCTGAAAACTATGCATATAGGTTATTATCCACGCTCCAAAACTTAGGTGATTCCTGCTGGGAATAGTTGTGAATAGGTCTCTGAAAAATCAGCCCAATACTCATCACTGGTCAAAATGCAAATAGAACGTTAGGCATTGCTAGCAGAGGAATTTAAAGCAAATCAGGAACTAATTTGTGCTGGTATATAAATCTTCTTGTAAAGTTATATAATTTTGTAAATCTAAATTTTCAATACTTCATACAATGTTGCTTGATTAATTTCAAAAAAGGATCTAGTAGAGCTAGAAATTTCTTAATGGATCAAAAGCATAGACTATCTTTCATATGGATTAGAATATATACCCTAATAAATTAGAGTTTTTCAACTTGGAGAACACATAAGAGGAAGAGAAGAAGATAGAGGGATGTGCAAATATACAAACTGATACACTGAATAAAATTATTAGTTTGCAAATAAATCTGTAGCAAATGGAATAAATAACTTTTTGCACAATTTATACTTGTATAACCCCATACTACAGAATATTGTGGAGATCAAAAATTTAAAGGTAGGCAAATTCATGGAGTATGTTTCCTGAATTACCTACTAAATCTGATGTTCCAGATACAACTTCTGGTTTTGTAAGTTTCTAAGATTCTTAAAGCATAACAGCAAAGCAATTATTGTACGCCCACTGTGATCTTCAGTTCCTTCAGGAAGGTACATTGGACTAGGCAAGCCTAGACTTAGCATATTTATTCATATATTCTGACAAGATGATGATATAATATTCCAAATATTTTGGATTTATTGTATCTGACAAATGTTAATATACTTCAGAGACTTCTACACCTGGTTTGAAAAGACTGGAAATGGGTGCAGAAAAAAGATATTGTGGGATATATCTATTTTGGTGTTCTTTTACAACATAGCTAATGTTTCTTTACAATATTTTTCCCTTTCACTTTTCAAGAACTTAAAAAAAAAAAAAAGAATGTGTTACTTTGTATTTCTGAATGTTTGTAAATATTCAGGTAAAAGGCAATATCAACTCAAAGTGAACAGACAACGTCAGCCTCTCTATTTTCATTCACACTATTCAGGTTTATTTTATTAGGGATTTCTATGATTTGTTGATACCGCTTGATCATTTCATTTCTGAAGGGAAACATAGTTTTAGAGCAAGAAGCCTCTAGAGCCTGCAAGCAGGAGGCGGAAGTGAGTGGGCTGATATTGAGAAAAGCACTGCTGATTGACATGGTATATTGGTTTAGAGTATATTAACTTATATCACACTTTAAAGACTCAAAATTAACTCAGAAACGTGTTTAGAATCCTAACACCTCAACAGATGGAAAGCTCCCTTCCTTCCTCTCCCACAAAATCACCTGGCAAAGAGCGAGCCAAGGCTAAAAAGGTGTTTTAGAGAATTTCGGTTTGTTCTGCAAATTATTTTTTTACAGTTCTCAGAATAGTTTGCATCTTTCCACAAACCAGAATGCATCTTTGTAGCTTTTCTTGTTTCCTCATCAGAAAAAAAAAAAAAAAGTCGAGAGTAGAGTTTATTTTAATTACAGTGCGTACAGTATGTCATGGTCTAGTGCGTCAAGCATTGCTATTTTGTGTCTGTGCTTAATTCCAACTTTAGACGGACATACATCATAACTGTAAACACCTGCCTAGCTTCATTAAGGATAGTAAAAATATCCCATTGTGGGAGGATCATAAGCTGTGTTTTAGGCAGTTTGCGTGTGATCTCTGACAAGAACATACCGTGCTACATCTTTCTCACTGTCTGTATTCTCCTTTGGATGAGAAATATGCAATTCTGTCTCTGTCCTTGGCCCCAACGTGCTCACACGCACACAGGCAGAGTATTCCAGCAATGCATATAGTAATTTAAAATAGTTTTGCAATAGTGGAAAGATGAAACTAAATTTAAAACACCACAAGATTAGCTTAATATATACAGATAGCTCAGAGGTCATTTTTAATCATAGTACCGCTGCCATATGTTTAAGGAAGATTAATTAAAAAAAAAAAAAATCCCTAGAGTAGTTCTGCTTTCATTTAAAAAAAAAAAAAAGATAAAAAAAGGTTAAGTTAGCTCTTAAAAAAATGATAGAAGTTTTCGCATATGGATCCAAATATGAGTAACTTGCAAACAGTCCTATCATCTGTCAAACCAACTACCACATCAAATTCATAAATAGCAGTGTGTAAAAAGGAAACTAGGAAAACAAAATTCTGCTTTTAAGCATCATAGAAATAGAAGGGTTTTTAATTAAAGCTGAGCACTGCTAGCGATACTATTAAAACTCTTTACATGGTTTGGGGTTTTTTTTGTTTGTTTTTTGCTTATTATTTTCCAGAACATTTCCCATCTATAGCAACTATTTGGAAACAGATAAACTGAGGCAAAAATAGAGTAACCTTACAACTCATGCTTTCAAGAGAACATGAGCATGCTTCGCATAAAGTAATGCATAGACTTATATACTAGTATGGCTTTCTTATGGCCCACACTTTTCTCTCCTTAAAGCTGAAAGAAACATGCACTACTTGATTTTATTATCATTGGAGTTAGTCCAACAGGAAACAACTATCCACAGTAGAATATTCCTAGCACACTTGGCTCTTTAATTACCAAATTATTGAACTGATGAAGCGTTAAGTTTAAAAATAAATAAGAAAATTGACCAAACACAAAATCCATCATTTTGATTTTTTGTATGTTTTTCAGTCACACGCAGTACTGATGGGCATAAATCCAGCTTGTTGTGAAGCTCCTGTTTAAAGCTGCTCATCAGCTTTTGTGTGATCTTGGTCACGTAGGCCTTTGTTTCTAGCCCACATCTCCTCCTACTCAGGACACTGTTCCTGCTGTTAGAAAAGTCATAGTCCCTACTGATTTCTGTAGAACAACACCGAACATTTGCAATAGAATGACGTGGATGCTTGTAAGAGATGTGCTGGCATAACAGATGTGATAATTGGGATAGGCAGGCTCTCAGCATCTTTGGCTTCCAGTTGCTCCTTTCTAGATGGGCATTCACATCTTTCCAAAGTCTCATACATAGAGCAATCATTTCCCCACCAACCAGGAAGAACCTTGGGAGATATTTTCATTTCCCAAATTACATGGCAGTTGTTATCTAAATGCAAAGTCACTGATATTTGGCCAATATCTTGCATGTACTCATGTACTTTGAATAGTATGGAAAATAAGTTCAATGACAATAATATCTTCTTTTTTTTTTTTTTTTGAATCTTCAGCATCACTGTACCTAGTATGCAGTTCTTGGAATTTTGTGGTTGCATATATTAACTCCAGCATCATATATAATAGTTTTTGGCAAAAGATTTCTTGGCACAAGACCAATTAAAAGGTAGATTTGGGTAGGGTATGGGGTTTTTTTTTATTACTTTGTTTTTAAGTCTTTCTGTGGGTGTATGTGTGGGTGTACGTGTGTATGTAAGTTTTATATAAAATTTTATATATAGAGAAATTCGTATATAAGAAAGCCACATTAAAAACCTTTCACCTGAAATATAATACTGCAGATGGACCGTAACAAAGTAAGTGACCCATGAGATGCCCTCTTAAAGCAATGTACAGGTTGAGTCATCTTGTCTGCTCCCTTACCTAATACAGTGTTTCCTGTCCAGGAAGCTGACACCTGTCCTGATCTATACATTATTGATACATTCAAACATTGTAAATGGAGGCGGATTTCTTGCAGATATTTCAGCTGTTCTGGAACATGTGAAGTATTCCAACATGTTTCCATTAAAATGAACTTCTAAGCTATCCACTTTTCTCCAGAAAAGTAATTTGAACACGAGTAGCTATCATCTCCAACTGCAGTAACACCTACAACTAAACAGAAGGTGCTGCTAAATCTTAGATGCATTTATTTTCAAATGAACCAGCACACAGTGGTACAACAACAAAAATTGGGACATTTAACTTCAAATGATGCAGCTCTACTTTCAATTAAAAAAATGGAAAGATTAATTGAAGTCTGTGACTTGATTGTTGCCAGTTGATGTAACTGCCAGTAATCTGCCACTTACACTTTCTTTTCATAAATAAAATTCCATGAGAAAAGACACAGAAGTTATTCTTATGTATCTCAAGGGAATAAGCACACACAATTTAGAAAATTCACTGGCAACTGAATCTGCTGTTAATGGCTGCTCTAGTATGTCTATGATGAGGTTATATATTTCTATCTTTGAGATATGCTACTAGAATATTAGTTTCATAGACCAAATAGGAGAGTTAATTGTTTTTAAATAATGATAATTCCTCGGATTTTAAAACATGGTAGGCCTCCTAAGTCTCAAAAAAAAAAAAAATTTCAAATGGTCCAGTGATGTAGGCAATAACACTAGAGGATTTGACTTAGCTGTTTTTTCAATGAGTGAGTGATAGGTGTGTTTCAATGGAGGATTACGTAGAGTGAATTTACACCAGGAAAAATCCTTGTACTTTGAAAAATAACCTGAAGACTTTCTGAGACCTTTGCAGGTCTATTTGTAAATAAACAAAGGGGCTTTTTCCTCTTTTTTTTTTTTT
>VXBJ01006985.1:67031-127780 GCA_013400055.1 Nycticryphes semicollaris
TTTTTTTTTTTTTTTTTTTATCCCTCCTTCTCCTCCCCTCCTTTTTTTGGCCATTGTGTCAAAAGATGCCCAAAGGCTGATATATAGTAGTAATTTTCAGCAAATGCTTAATATTAAATTATTACGACCGATCTATGTTGGTGTTTTATTTTTTAAATACAAGACAACTTTTATGGACAAGGAATGATTTTTCTTTCTTACCCTGTAAGAACCATTTTAGGTCCTAAAGATAGCTGAAGTAATCTTCTAGGGTCTAAATCACCGCAGTATTGTTGAAGTTAACAAGAGGTGAGAACACTCAGATGTTTATATGGCATGGCTTTTGCTCATTTTAATGTTCTTTACTCAGCCCCCATTAACTTTATAATGTGAGTCATACTTTTAAGAGTATTCTTATACCATCTTTGACTCCCAACCCAACCCCCCTTTCTGGGTTGTCAGTTAAAAAGTAGAAGATAAATTAACTTTATCTTCAGCATCTAGTCAGTAAATCCGCAAAGTCAAAGAAATATAAAAGCAGTTCTAAGGATATATTCTTTTTTCCAGGTATCTAATTCTAATTTTTTCCTTAAGAGTTAAAAACACTGAAGTCCTATAAAAATGTGTTCCCTTACTTGCCTTTGTACACTGTTAAATGCCTTCTATGGGCATCATGAAGACCTGAGAAATGGAGGTGGCTGTCATGTTTGATTTAGTTTGTGATTTGTGGACATGGGAAGTTACAGCAGCAAGGAAAATTACTTCAGACCACATGGCAACTGATTCTCAAAAGCTAGATTTTTCTGTTTGTTCAAAAGTATCTCTAAAAGGCAAAGGAAAGGTGAGATGGTAATATGTTAAACGTGGTTCAAAGTCCCCTTACTTTTACTTTGTTTTTACTTCAAAGTATAGTTTCAGAGTAAGAACAGCATACACAGAATAGATATTTTTTATTTAACCTGAATATATGTAACTCTGGAACTTGATTCATTGTGACCTTCATTTTTGCTACCTTTCGAGGGGAAAAAAAAAAAAGGTTTTGTTGTCCTAATTTCTTTTTCATTTCTTTTTTTCTCTCTATCTAATCCTATGCAGCCTCTATATAAAAACACGTAGTACAGAGACCAAGTAGTGCCAGTGAAGAAAGCTGGTGGAAGTAGGAATGCTAATAGACTCTTTTTATATTTACATTAAGTTTTATTAGAATGAAGGTTCTATGCTTTATAAGTTATGCTTCATAGTGCCTTACTCCAGTTTAGGACAAAATAAAGCTGTTAAACACAAAAAAAAAGAAAAGAAGTTATCATAGAATGTAAAAAAAACAAAGTAAACTTTTCAACTCTGAAGCAGAATTTATAGAATAGTAGAGAGTTATACCCATTTAGTTGCCTTTAAGGTAATAAAATTAGGGGGAAATATGTGACATATTTGTATTTATGGAGATTTATATTAGTGATTAAACAATGGAAGGCTCTTCCCCAAAATAGTATGCAACTGTTGTCCTTGTGTTCATGTGAGGTTCATGCTCACTGATGCAAGAAAATATTGTTTCTTTTTGATTAATATCTAGACCTTGAATAAAGTTTTTTATTTTTAAGCGTGTTACCTGTAAATCCTGAGATGTTAAGCAGAATTAATAAAATGTCAGTATTAAGATTCCTTTCTTAAGGCTATTAAAGTTATACAGCAAGTACATTGGTTTTGTATTGAATTATTTTGTCTCTTGTATGGTTTAGTATTTTAACACCAGTCCATTGAGACAATTGATTTCTCTAAAGCAGATTACTTTAATTTTTGTTTTCAATCCATATACAGAAGTCAGCAATATCCACTGTAAGAATGTCATATAGCTTCCATTTTATCTTTTTAGGTTATGGTAGATTTTGCTTGTCAAATGGTAGATATATTTTTTATTGTTTTCTTAAAGTGTTCTCTCTCTCTTATTTTTAGAGTCTGAAAAAAAGCATTTAAGGAATGATAGCAACCTTAAGCATAGAGGTAAGAACAGGTTTATCATATCTAATAATACTTTTTCTTACTAATATTTTTTAAATTTTAAAAATCCTATATGTATATTAAATAATCTTGCCAAAGTGGAACACTATAATTGTATTTTTCTGTGCCAAGAGATAACCTAAAGTAGAAGGGAAGTATTTCAGTAGAGTTTATTCAGAGGCTGAAGAAAAACAGTATGAAACTATTCTTGTACTTAAAATGATAAAATAATTCTGTTGTCCTGCCTAGTAGTATGCTGTCTTTGGTAATGGGAAACAATGAGTTGAGTCCTCACTTATGCTAATATAACTAAGACATATTTTCATAAACTATGCCCTGCTTGGAGAAATAATTTACATTAGTCATAAGAGTTAGAAAGGTTTTCCAGTCATTTGGTGTTGAAAATGATTTATCTTGGGTTTTGTAATGCATTTAACCTCTGAGGGTTAAACTGCATCTTTTTAGAGAGATTTCATAAAGATAAAATAGGAAATGAATTGAAGATTTTGTCTACCTTATGTCCTGTGGCTTTGGAATGAAGTCCTACCTTTTTCCATGTGAGTTGGCCTGCCGCACTACAATTTAAACAGGAAGAGGAGTGTAGCTTTGACTGATCCTTGACTAGCTTAGCTGGCTTGGACCTGTAGCCCCCACGAGCCTCTGGTTGACTGGCTGTATAATACAGTCACCTGGAATATGAGGATAAAAGGGTATTTTTGTTTTGCGATATGAATATGAGTTTTTCCAAATGATCAGAAAAATATAATTCCTTGAAAAGTCCATATACCACTGTAAAGCTTGATTTCATAGTGCTTTGTAATACTAAGCAGAGTGCATTATAGACAGAGCTTTTTTTTGCTCTATTACATGTACTTTGATTACTATTCACAACAGATGAGAAATTTGGGTTTTGATCAAGTGAATGACATTAACTACCCCATGACTAGTTCAAAGTAAATCAGCAAAGTCTGAACAAAATAAAAATAATTAATCTGCATAGATAGTTGTCTTCTGTGAATCATCTAATGCCACCTACCTCAAATTGGCGTTTCAGGAACCATTAGTGAGGATTTTTCACTTTGTGACATGACAAGTGATGGCAGATATGTCCAATTAGTACTTTTCCCAGAAGACAAGGTATTCTAATTAGTTTTAAGGAATAGAAAAGTAGTCTGATAAAGAATCATAGGAAAGAACTCTTAGTTTATACCTCTACTATACATGCCATATGCAGCATACAGATATATAGTTCATAAATGTGATCTTTAAGAAAACGTTGAAGGAAAACATACATCTATAATATCCTGATTAAATTTTATTCTGAAGTATGAATAATGCTTGCATTTACAAATTGAAAAAAAATATCTGTATTAAAAGAAAAACATCAGCCTCATCTTTAAAAACAATTTTTTTTCAGAGGTACAAAGAATGTATAATTCAGAGATGATTACAGTTCTTAATTTAGATCAATAGTATTTATGATGCTTGACTTCTGTATGTATGAATATTAGTGTTTATCGGATATGAATATTTATTTGATGTAACTTATACTTTCCTCTTTAAATATATGCAATTATTATTAACTTTATAAATGAAGTTTTATTTAATGTAGTTGCTCTTCTGTGAAGACAAGACTGTTTCTAAGAAGGTTGAGTTCTGAAATGTAATGTCTCAGTGAAAGCAGTTTGACTGAAATTTGGTTTTCAGGAGGCCATATCATCTATCCATTAGCTGCTTGTACTTACTCTCACCTGCTATTTTTCTACTCCTCAGTCTAAGCGAGACAATAGTTCATAAAACTATTCAAGTAAGAGGATCAATGATTAAATGATTTTCTTATAAAAGGGTCTTTTAAAGGGTTGTTTTGGCAATGTAATTTTTAACAGAAATGTGTTTAGTCCAGTGAATTGCAGGCCACTCCATTAAGTTGTGTCAGCTGAGAAGAAGGGATAAAAGGAGCAGCTAACTATGGTGGCAAGAACTCCTTAAGATTTCCCCTGTAGTCCATAAGTAAAGTACCAGCTTGCCTGAGGTTTAGTTACAACTAAACTTTGAGACCTTTCTTGAATCAATAAGTTATCCTGACTTTTAGTTTAGCCTTCTAAAAATGAAAAAAAAAAAAAAGGCAAAACAATTGAACTTGCTCAATTTTGTCCTTGCTTATAGTTGTTTCTTCATATAAAAGCCTAAAAAGAATTATTTAGTTGAACTTCTTCCACAAGTCCAAGATTAATCTGAATGGAGATACTGGGACTGGGTTCTACAAGTACATTGCTTTATCCTGCTGAAAATACTTTGAAGTAAAGTATTCACCTATTCCTAAGTATACACCACCCACCCCTTCTCTTTGTATTGGAGAATCCCTTACAATGTTTTCCATTGATAGGCAATTGTATGAAGAGCAAAACTCACCCCTGAATTATGCCAGCACCAATATATGGAGTAAATGTCACCTAAAGAAAATAGATGTCCAGTATTTAGTATGTTTCTCAGCAGCATGCTTTACTCTTTCAGTTCAGTTTTAGGTGGGCCATGTCCTGTTACCTCCTTACTCTCTTCCAACTTGGATTGTCACTACAGTGCATGTCAAGTATTCAGGAGGTCCTTAAGTGTTTCAGACCAATATATCTTGTGCTTGTAAGCAGCTTTAAAACTTTAATATAGTTCAATCTCTGTCTTAGCTGACAGGGTTTGTTGGGGTTTTTTTGGGGTTTTTTTTTTTTTTTGGTTTTTTTTTTTTGTTTCCCTACTGTACATTTGCTGTAAAAAATAAAAATAAAAAATCACTATTTAGGAGAAAAAATTAGAATAGGCTTAAAATCAATAGATCTAATGTTAGTTTCTACTGATACACTGCCAATGTTTTGTGGTGACAGACTAGTGATTCTTTACCTACATGCTTCTTAGTTTTTTTCCAAAATATGAAGTCATGAAATCTCTAGTCTTTTCTGTGCAAATACAGTTTTTACAAGTAATCCCTCTGCTGTCTGGAGCTCCACTAATTGAACAAGCAGCCAACTTTGGAGGGGGTTAAATGAAACACATAGGCAACACTTACCACACCATGAATGTTAATAAATGATACAGAGATATGAAGGTTAAAATGAGAAATGTTGGGCTTAGACCAGGTTGTATTTTACCAGAATGTGTGCTAAAGTCCTAGCTCCACTGAGGCAAATAAAGGCTTTTGTACTGACTTGAATGAAGTTTTACCTGCAAATGAAATACTTTTGAATACATAGTGAAGATATAATACAGTTCTGGCATGAACCTTACTGAACAGCTGGACTGCATCATAGTTCAAATTTCAGAGGGAACATTGGGAACAGCCTTCACAAGCCTGGCTTTATCATCCTGATGGTGTGAGTGATTAAGATTGTTGCCCCCATCAAAGAGCGATACCTGAATTTTTTGCAATGGCAAGTCCTTAAATGAGCAGTAGTTTATAATGTTAGACACGCAATTCTCCACCTGAAATGCTTTTGTCAACAGATAAAACCTAGGTGTTCAGGAGTGCAGCTGTCTGCACAAATCATATAAATAAGTAGGGAGTTTTTCTGTATTTTGTTGTTAGATAATTGCACTAAAAATGCAGGAAAACACTACCAGAAAGTCATTCTTAGTGCTTGCAGTGCCTTAAGCTTTGTACTGGGTTTGGCTTGAATGAAGTTATTTTACTTCATAGCAGCTTGTATAATGTTGTTTTATATTTGTGACTCAGAGTGTTGAGTGTTTCAGTGATGGCTGAACAGCGTGCCTGCATGGCATCAAGGCCTTCTCTGTTTCTCACTCTTGCCCCCACAGTGGTTAGGCTGGGGTGGGCAAGAGGATGGCAAGGGGCATTACTGGGATAGCTGACCCCAAGTGACCAAAGTGATATTCCATGCCATATAGCATCATGCTTGGCAACAAAAGTAGTGTGTGTGTGTGTGTATGTAGTTTTTCCAAGTCAGCCATTGCTTGGGTACTGGCTGGGCATCAGTCTGGTGGTGGGAGCTAGTGAGTTGATTTCCTTTGCATCACTTGGGGTGGGTGGTTTTGTTTATTTGTTTGCTCCTTCGTTTTTTCCTTTACTTATTTAAGTGTCTTTATTGACCGATGAGTTTCTTCTTGCTTTTTCTCTTCCAATTGTCTTCTTTTTTCTGCTGAGTGAAAGTGAGTGAGCAGTTGGTGTGTTCCTAATTGCTGAATAGAGCCAACCTACTACTAGCAAGAAGCTTGAAACTTACTCTAATTTTCATCTTGCTGACTGGGAATTAAAAGTAGACAATTTAGAAAAAGTTTTATTGAAACTAGTGGAATCTAGA
The DNA here is from genome assembly GCA_013400055.1 of Nycticryphes semicollaris. Classification (NCBI taxonomy): domain Eukaryota; kingdom Metazoa; phylum Chordata; class Aves; order Charadriiformes; family Rostratulidae; genus Nycticryphes; species Nycticryphes semicollaris. The sequence continues at coordinate 73,313 of VXBJ01006985.1, forward strand.
ACTGAAAGAAATTTCCTATACTTGTACTTTGTATCAAAATCTTGTTATTTCAAGGTAAAGCATGAATGATTGGTTATTTCTTAAGAGAAACTTACCTCCTTTATAAAACTTAACTGAAGCTTTATGTTTTTGCTCTATTTAACACATACCAAATCTCTAGAATAGTGAACGCTGGCAGATCTAACCAGAAAAAAAAATATGACGCAGTCACTATGTCATTCTATCATCGTACTTTGGCTTCAAGACATTTTCCATGGCTTGCTCATTTTCAGGTCTTAAAATTCCTCCCACACCTCAAAAATATATTTTAAGGTGATGTTGTATGTTCAGGATTCATTTCCAGCTTAAGAGAAAGGTGTAAGCAAATGCTGAAGTTTTGGCAACTGATTTGGAGAGACTTACTATGGTAGAAACTACAGGCTGAAATCTAGTGAGATTCTTGGAAATGGGATAAATTCAAAATGTTTGAATCTTGTAATTTTTCCAGTAAGAGAAAAAGGGATACTGTAACTGTTACTGTAAAACCTAGTAGTATGATTCAGAACTAGAAGCAGCTCCAGCTCTATGTGATAAACTTATCACCAGCTCCATTAGAAGATATGAGAAAGAACTCTAGGAGTTTTATTTTGTACATGTATTTGTGAGGATAGGAAAAGGAAAAGAGGAAACTAGGTTCAAATACAAACAGTCTCATTTTGAGATTTCTGCAACAGTTTTTTAGAAATGACTGAGCCTAGAAAAAGGATACCAGTGAACAAGATTCCTATTAGTTTTAAAGTAGCATTTAAAATGAATTATTATTAATCTTCCTAGCTTGATCAGTTTATGAGCAAAGGATGGTCAGCAAGGAAATCAGCAGAGGAATATTTGAAGCAGTATAAAATATGGAAAACTGTATTTTCCCCTTAGTTTATTCACTGCTATGAGTTATATACTGATTCATACCATCTCAGGATCTGACTGTCACCTCATTATGATCACTTATTCCCCTTGTAGAGTACACAGAATCAACAATGAAGGGAAAAATATTCTCCCTGAGTTCATGGGACACCGTAAAACCATGATATGCATTGGAGAGTATCTGGGATATTGTTTTGCCTGCTGCCCAAACCTGTTAAATCTATGCTGAAAATTGGAGGCAGGGAGCAGGCTGGGACGTATCCAGTAAAGAGAGAAGGGGGAGTGGTTGGCTGGGGATTTTATTCTTAACTGGCAGTACCTTTCTTACACCACAATAAATTAAAACTTGGCTCCCTACAGTGAGGTTGGGAAAAAGGATCAGAAAGCTGTGAACTACTTTGCCACCTTCTCTCTTTGCTCTGCATAGCCTGGCAGCAGAAAGTTTAGTCTTTAACGCTAAGTCTGCAGCTGCAAGTTTAAAAGGTCTGAGTACTGGGGTGCAAGTCTATTGGTTTTGATAAATTTCTGTCTATCGCTTTACCGCCCCTATACATGAAGGTAAGATTATAATGAAGATTCCATGAAGTCAGAGGTCACTGTAGGCATTTCTGAGGAGGAAGAGAAGTAGTAAAAATTTTTTATACCATACTGAAGTTGCAACAGAAAGCAGTTGTGTAATACGAAAGTAGAGGAGCTTAACAATAAGGAATTTCACAGTGTTTTCCTTTACCTGCTGTTTTCAGCACATCGAAGACAAGAGCAACTGCCCCTGTATTGTATTCTCTCATTTTGAAAGCACTCTTCATACAATTGGAAACTGAAACTTTTCAAAATCTATTTCAATATAGTTAGAATTTGAAGCAATGAAGAATTAAAAAATGAAACCTGGAACATTGTTCTTTAGTAAATAGTGAATCCTTTAAAATCAATTTGCAATGAAATTTGGGAGTACATTGATCTAGTTTTTATTAGGGATCAATATAAATTATATTTTCGTAAATGAGAAATGTAGAAACTAAGCAAAGTCCAAGAAAAAGTAAGGAAATGGTTAAGTACAACAGAGGCTATTCAGAAAAGTTTCTTCTTTTAATTTTTGTTTGGCAGAAGGGAGGATTCTGCACTTTTCTCTTACAACTTTCAGACAGACTAGTTCTGAAGTTTACTAACATGGAATCTTCCAAATGAACTGCATGTTGGGAGATGACTTCCTTTACTGTATATGGAGAAAGTCTACATGCCCTCCCAGAAGAGAAAAAGCAATTATGGTCTGGGGATATTGTTTCAGTGGTGACTGGGGTTTGATCTACCCTTCAGCAATCTGATATATCCTCCTTCTCAGTTGCTCAATATGGCTGCTGCCACTTGGCTTGATCCTCAGAACATTTCCTCATGTATGTTTCCTAGGTCTCAGTATATCATTATTTTTCACAAAGGTGAATTTTTTTTTTTTTGTAAAATTGTGCAAATAGGAACAATGTTTGAATTGTTATTCTAGGTGTCTCAGATAATGATTTTGGAGACATAGTGTGCAATACAAGTATCAAATATACATGCTAAGCAAAATTTACGGGCTAGCCAGAGAGGCTAAAGGGCTAGCTTTCTACCACAAAGATCAGCTGAGATGCCTAAAGTTCACCTGCCACAAGGTATTTCAGCTGAGCCAGCCATCATACAGACCTATTTCCTATTAATGACTTTTTCCACAGAATCACATTTTTTAAGTCTCCAAAGGGTCCTGAATATGTTTATATGTACCAGAAAACTGAGTTCAGTATTCAAGTTTGGCTACCTTTAATCTGCAATTCAAGACGGCTAATAATGTTTTGAAGGACAGCTTAGTGTAATTCAGTTTCTTTGTTGTCCTGAGAAATTACAAATTTGATGTTTAATTTATTTATTTTACTTTACTGCAGAGTGCTTTTGGGAGCTAGCAGTGGAATTACTGCAGCTGGCTAATTCTTCATCATCGTGTTGAACCCATGCTACTTGCAGAACTTAGTATGAGAGAAAAGAGGAACACAATTAGAAGAAAACATACGCTTGGAGACCAAGCAGTCTTTTTGTTTTTTTCTGCAGTCTTGTTCGCCAGTGTTAGAGGCTGTGTTGTGGTTGTGCTTTACAGCCCAGCCAATGTTGATAGAAGGGCTTGGATAGTAACAGAGGACTTCTCATTCCAGAGGGCTGGAATGATTCCCCATGGAGACCTCTCTAGCAGGAGACAGGGAGATTCCTTATCCTTTCCTCAGCATTCAGCTTGTGTCTGAGGGAAAGCAGAGTGGTGCATTTGGGATAACAATCTGCGATTGCATAAATCAGAATCTTGAACACATTTCCTATTAGACTGATATATAACATGTTGGATAATTCAGGAGTGCTGGAGGTGGGGAAGGTTACCACAACCATAAAGTAATGGTGAAAAAGAGAGAAAGAAGTTGTGTTTTCTAGGAAAAGAAAAATACTATTGATTAAAAAGTGCAGTGCCAAGGGAGTGACAGAACTATATACACAGATTCTGGATATTTAAAAACAAATACATAAAATTCAGTGCTATAGGATGTATCATTAATTAAGTCTCTAAAATTACCTTCCTGAATTTATATCACATTATTCTTTCTTTTGATGGTTGGGAATCATTATATACAAGATCACAAAAGTGCTGTATCAAGTTCTGTGGTAACAGAGGGTTCTCTGGGAATTCTGTATTTGCAAACTAAAAGAACTACAAGTTACAATGGTGTAATTTATTATTAGAAATTAACCCTTAATTTTGCTACAACTGATAATTTCACAACATCGCTATTTTTTGTTAATTTTAAATTTTTATCTTTGATATCTTTGGGAGAGAACAAAGCAAATTTTGTCTAGAAACCACGATACAAATTATACCTTGGTTTTTTTTCTTCTCTTTAATAGGATGTTTGCTTTTGATCTCAGGTGGACTATGAATTCATTGACACTTTGCACACAAAACTACCTCTTTACCAGTGTCTTCTAGAAATTGAGCAGCGTGCATATTTTTGAGGGGCCTTGCTCTAATCTCACAGAAAATCACTGTAAATCACTTGTGATTCAGTGTGCTTCTTCACTGGTATGCATACAAAAGGAAAGTCCCTGATGTACTGAGGTAGCCACCTGTTATGCTGAATAGCTTTGTTTCAGTCTTATCTCCCCTCTCCCCTTTTTGTTCTTTTTAATTCCTTTGTTTCTCTTAAAAATTTCAAATACTTATATTTTTTTAAGAGAAAGATCTCTCTTCCTTACTGTGTACAATGCCGTGCAAAATATCTGGCAAAATACCTTCATTTCCTGGCCTAGGTACAGTGACAGTAAGAATAACAAATAATTGGTTAATAACATAAAATAATCTGTGCTAATAGTCATTGAATTATTTGTACATTTTGTTAATTTAATCCAGGTCAAAGCAATCCCTAGTCTCATGTTGTTAAATTGGAGAGCAGCTCTTTGTGTTTCCTGCATAAGACACTTGCACAGTACATAGAAGCAGCTACATGGAAAACATGTTCTTCAAAATGACTGAATGTGAGCTCTGCAGAAAAAGAAAATAAAAAATCAAGAAACAAAATAATTTTAACTGACTCTAAGAGCTTTATGAAATATGTGCACAAAGTTTATTAAACTGATACCAACAGCAGGTATAGCCTTAAGGTCATTCTGATTGACCAAGGACAGCTTTCACATCAGAGAATTTAAAATATGAAGTTCATGAATGTTTGCCTTTAGAGTCTGTGCATGTAGCATCATGGATGCTAATGTGGAAGCACAGGGAGGATTAACATGTTTGCACATTCTTGTCTGGCTACAATCTATCAATTTTGTTTCTCTCAATGCACCAATGATATCAATATGCAGAGTGAGGTCACTGGACTGGAATTCTCCTATGACTGTTGTTAGTAGAAGAAGAATTATAACACCTTACTTTGCAATCCTGGACTTTTTGAAGATTTGAGCTAGATTTAAGCATTAGATTTTTCTTGTAGGTTGTAATAACCCTATGCCTTCCATTCATCTTGTGAGTGATATTCAACACACCAAGGAGGTTCTTCAATAGAAGCTGAAGTTGTGGGAGAGTTCAGTATCAAACTGTCATTTTGCTGTGGACTTAGGGCATTCACATATGAATTAGTGGGAAGAGAGGAACAAACTTGTGCATACTATGCTGTCGGTTTTGTACAAAACATTCTGGAGGAGGCAATATAGTTCTGTGGTGCCACTGTGTTAGTGGATGGTTGGTTCATTGGTTGGTTGGTTGGTTGGTTTATTTCTTTTACCATAGTGAGAAATGTTATTTATTTCCTTATTCAGAGCCTGTATAAGAAAACATGTGTCTTCCAGAGGTAGCTAGAAGCTGAGTACTTCAGATAGGTCAGAGTCTTATGCAACTGTAAAAGGAGAGAATGTTGCCTTTCCAGACTGTCAGACAGAGAGTTCAGCCATAGAGATTTCAATATCAGCACTTGATTAATATTGTGAAAATAAAAGAGGTACAGAAATGTGTATGAACAGATCTTCAGACTTTCTTTTGACTTACCTCTCAGTTTCTATGATAATGAAAAGCTCAGTGAAACTATTTTGGCAGACTGTGTACCTTATTTCTTATTTTTCCTCCAGTCCTTATGCTTAGCACAAGAGGTTCTATCGCTTCTGTGTGTGAAGAGGAGAGGTCATGTTTGCTCCTTAAAGTTGTTGGTGAAGAAAAACAGAACAGATTGGAGAAGCCAGAAGAATCGAGAGTCCAAAACTATTTTATTTTTGTTTTTTTAAATAAGAAGTACATAAGTAATGATGTGGTTTCCTAGGGGAAAAAAAACATGAAGCCAGACTATTTTCTCTATGGAAGGACATGGGCCTATGAAAAGTGAGGACCAGAATTTCTTCAAGGAAGTTCACTTAGTCAGAAAATCTCTAAACTTTATCTTTGGCTTCTAGTTGACTTGTGGGACCATGCTGCATGTTCCTTTCACTATCTTGTTATTCAGCCAGTCCAACTGACTCATACGTTCATTAACCTCTCTAAAGGAACTGTTGCTATAGATGTAGCTGCCTCTCGTCTACAGGGTGAGAGAGATTCCCCATCATAAGATTAGAGCTGAAACCAAATGACAATAAAAGGATCAGCTTCAGCAATTAAATTGCGGATGCAATGCACTTTGGGTAATTCAAACAGAACTGTCTAGTATGTTAAAACAGCTCTCCGAAAGTTTGGATCCTACCCCTGTCTTGAAATCTCAGCTAAAATGGGGCAGAAAGCTTTCTTGAAATAAAAAAGGTTATAATATTCAAGTGAATTTACTTGGGAAATTGTAGAAGCTTGACAAATTCTGGTTTCTCTTTACAAGTTCAATTCTAAATAAGTACATGCTGCACAAGATAAGATGCATCACTAAAGTTATGATATTTCCATAGTAATTTTACTCAAAACTTGCAAAATATTAAGAATCAAAACTGATAACTGAAACTGTTTATTTTTTCTACGTCCTCTTTTTTAGAATAACATTATGACTAAAATTTCATTACATTCATTAGTGCTTTAATTTTTTGAAACTGATACAATCCTTTTGCTTTTTAGAAAATCTCGGGAGAGAAGAGAAGGGAAAGAACAAATTATACTAAACAAAAGTTGAGAAAAAAGAATATATTTAACATTCTGTATTGGTTAAAATAACAGGAAAAAATAATAACTAATAATGTTCTGAATTGAAAACTAGCTCTGTGGCTCATTAAAACCATAACTGCTTTAGGCTTTCCCTTCTCTCACCTGCCACCCACTGATGACCTATGAGTCACCAACTATTCTAGCTTCATCTGAAATCTTTATTAAATTATTTTAAACCCTAAAGCCCTGTGTGATAAGAAAAACAAGAGATCAGCTTTTATACTTTTAAATTATGAGATTATCTGTAGATAACAAATAATAGTTTTCCATGTACATATCTGCATGTATTTAGGTATTAACATCTACAATATTCATAATTGTATAGTTTTAAAGCTCATAAATAGAGTAAATTTTGAAAAATGATGATGTTTTAGCTCATTACAGTTCACTGCTCATAAACCAAACCTTTCAGAAAATAACTAGAGGACTTTCAGATTTACTCATAGTATCAGCCTCTGGGCAACAAACAAAATGCTAATCAGGAAATAAGCTTCTTCCTTAATTTTTTTATTGATGGTAAGTGCAACTCAAAATGGCTATTGATTTAAAATTATTTCTATTCAGTAACATAGAATAATACTAAAGGCACTGTTTTGTCAGTGTTTTTCTCTGTTAACAAGAGCTTGGCCTTAGCTGTTGGCTAAATGCTTTCCAACAATTACATGTGCAAGTGACTACCTGCTGTTTGTCTCACCAAGGCACAGATAACATCTCTGTGAATAATTGCAAGGTCATTGAAACTGAGTCTCTTGTTGACCTGATGCAAATGCTCACTGAAGGCAACTGGACTTCAGTGTGTCAAAGGATGGGTGAGGCTCCTAAACTTTGTACTACCAGAAATATTAGAGATGCATTATAACGTTGCTTGATTTCTGTTGTGTGTCCTGAAGAGTAGTCATTGTGAGTACCTACCTCCAGGAAAGCTGGATGTAGATTCTGTAGTGGAAAGAAATTGCTGTTAGTTACACCAAAGCTCAATGGGGACGTATGTAAGTTCACACCCCATTTCCATGTACCCTTCACGTGTACTCTGTACAACAGGATTTTCTACTGGATGGCTTAGGTGCCTCCTCATTCAGCATTTCCGACTTTATTAATTTTGCTACCATTGTTAATTCTTCTTGTGTATCCTATAGGAAGTCAAGTAATTTAGCTATTAATTAGGTACATTTTCATTATGCTACCATGTAGCAAGGTGTCTAAGACAGTTCGCTGTTGTAAATGCTGCAATATTTAACATCTTGAAGTGATTTTGTGATGGAACAAAACACATCCAGGCCTCCAGAGTACTGTTCAGGTATTTAACTTTTTGGCCAACCCTAGAATATGGACCACCATAAATGCAAATCAAAATTCTCTCCTCAAGTTCACAGGACAAAGGAGCAATACTTGAACAAAGGGCCTGATAAGTTGCAGCATACAGTCAAAATAACACTAAAAAAGTGTCTGACGCTTTACAGTGTGCACAAATAGAGTGATGTGAGCCAGAGTATTACATTGGGGTTTAGGTTTGTCTATGATGAAGCACTTGCTTAAGTTCAAGCACATGAATAATCTTACAGAAATTATTTCAGGTTTGTTAAGTTTCACTTAAGCATGTGACTAATAATTCCCCTAGGTCAGGACATTGATCACGTCTGAATGTCTTCATCAGTAGGTAGAGATGATCATTCAGGGATGGTCATTTTGTGAATATGTTTTTATAACTCCTTTAAAATACAGATCTATGTCACTGATGACTCATATGATGGAAAGAGCAGTTAGGAAGATCAGTGCTAGTACCAAAATATAACCTTTTTGCTGCATGAACACTGACATACCAGTATAACTTCTCACTCTTGTTTAGTCTGAAATAGAATTCTATCACGGTACACACTTTTTGTTTCTTTCTTTTATCTCTTCTTTTTCTCTTTCTCTTTTAATAATTTAGTGGAACTAAATAGGATTTAGCTTTGCTTTTTAAGATAAACTTTACTTAGGACAAATATTCACTCTGGTCAGCTGTTAAAGCTGCGTTCAGTATGTTGATTAAGAGGGAATCAAGTCCACTCATTGTGACTTTTTTCTCTTTTGTCCTTCTTTTCCTACCTATCTTCCTCTCTCTTCATACAATTAAGTACCTCCTCTTTATGTGTTAGGTTTTTTTGTATTATCTTTGATTTTATACTCTAATTTCTGTTTCTTATTAATGTATATAATGTATACAGATATTTTACCATGTCTCTCCCCACTTTTTTTTTTCTTGACTGATCTTCCCATTGCCTCTTGCAGAAGTGAAAATATATCACCTCCGTATCTGGAAATCCTCAGAGACTTCGTGCTTATTTCTGCGTCCATTGCAAAGTCTCTGTTCCAAAACTATTTCGTATTTTATCATGCTTCCTTTTATGTTAAAAAGTAAAAATCCCCAAATTTGTCTGTCATAATAACAACATTTTCATGGAAACTACAGTCTAAGGAGTAGTTGGTTTAATAGAACTTGATTTAAAAAATAGAAATCAAAATCACATAAGTGCCTCATCTGTAAAGCTACAGACATTTTTATAAAAAGAAGACACTTAGAATTTATATATATTTATATGAGAAATATCTTTTAAGAGAATGATTATATTTCTGCTTTAACAATATATGTGGGGAAAAAAAGGTAGATTTCACTGTAGATGTACAATTATAATAATTAGAACACAGTGAATAATGGCTGCAGCGTGCTGCTGAATCATGGGCCTCTCTTTCCTTGAGGTAGATCACCAAAACATATAGAGTTTTAAAATTAATTATTTGCAAAGGTCAACAAAATAATTTACGGGACATCTTATGCAGATCAAAGAAATTTTGGTCCTTTTCTAAACCTGTAATAATATAGATCATCTCAGTTGCTGACCCTCGAAAGACCTTATTTGACGTCACCAAGTTCTGCTGAAATGACTGCCTCCTCATTATGTTCATAGCACAATGAATTTTCTAAACCTCACACCTAAGCAGATTACATTGTTGTCTAGTAAATGCTGCCCTTTCTTTCTTGTAAGCACCTTGTCAGACACTAAGTCATATTGGGATAGAAACATCTTTTACTATTCTTCTGAAAGCCTACCATAACTTCTCTTTATGAAGTAATAGAGAGGATCAAAAACGAAAAAAATTACAGGATTTCTTGAGTAGAAATTGAAGAGGAAGGAAGGGGCTGCTGTTCTTCGCACAGAAGGATGGACATGCAGATGAATGACCAAAAATGAAGACCTGTATTTTCTTCCCTCTCTACGTTCTACAAGAAGTTAACCTGCCACTTGTCTCATTTCACTGTGTTTTTCTTTCTTTTTTTTTTTTCCTTTTTATTTTTAACGGCTTTTTTCTTCTGTCTCTATGGCTGAAACAAGATTTGAAAAATTAATGGTCTGTAGTATTCTCTCTCCTATTCTTTTGCTCTAGTTCTCCACAGTATCAGACAAATGCCTGCATTTCTTAGTTCAAAATCTAGCTCAGTTGCCTAAGAGTAACCTTTGGCTTTTACTGTGTTCCCAGTACTCTTTAGCAAATTTAAATATTATTCTGCAAAGCTCTTTCATTTAGGCTGAAGCTATCCTAACAAATAACTAATGGACGCACAACTCCTAACAAACATAATTGGAAACTGGGTGAATTTGTGGCTTCATTACATTGAAATTATCTATAAAGCTATTTAGATATAAAAATAACAAACCAAATGGGTCTATAGTGATAAATTTGTCTTGTGCTTGTCAGTCAAACTCACTGTACTTGTCTGTCTTCCAAGAAAAAAAGTTTTAAAATCCACTAATTTTTTAAAATAGCAAGAAGAACCAGCACAGTATTTAAATTCACACTGTCTATCTGAACAACAAGTAATGCAACATTTCCTTAACTATAGTTAGGCTAAACTAGCGACAACCCACAGATATGGGCAGTTGGTGAGTGGGTAGCACTCCCGTACAGTCATGTCTGAGGAATAATTGCATTGTAATTGGTATTTTTTACTTTTGCTCTCATTTACCCAGCTTCTAGCAAGTGGATACTTTTCTCCCCCGGCACACTCCTCTTACCTAACATGGACTGAGGGAGTACAGACAATTGAGAGAAAATCTAAAATTCTCCAAAGAAAATTAAACTTTTTCCCAATATTTTTAACAGGAAGACATACCTGTTTTGTTGTTGTAAAGATGAGATATCCCAGTGTGAAGCTTTTATGAATTGTCCAAAATGTACAATGCTGCACCAAGTTCTCTACATTCTCCTTTTTTTATCGCACAGTAATTGACTCCTTATTTAGAATCATGGGATCCTAGAATAGTTTGGGCTGGAAGGGAACTTTAAAGGTCACCTATTCCAAACCCTATACTTCTCAGTAACCTTGTACCAAAGAACAGTGAAAATAGATGTCCCTTCTCTACAAGTTAGCAAACAATCTCAGGTCCTTCGCCTGTCTCTATTGGGGCATTTTGTTTCCAAAACAGATTGTGTTTTTTCCTGAAAACATCCTACTCACTGGCCCCCAGGATCATGTTCACAGTCTTACTCAACTGTTACACAGTAGGTAGGAAGAATCATGTGGATCACATTTGACTTTTATGTGGAAAATCTTGGCATAGTGACCAGGAAACACTGCAAAACTTCTAGGTTTGAATGCCTTTTGAAGCCTTAAACATTTTGCCTTGAATTCCCCTTAAAAGTAATTTTTTTTTTTCACCCACAGATCTCTCCATTCCGCTGTCACATCAATGAATCTGCCTGGCTGATATTTTGCAGGGGAAGAGTCCAGGGGAAATTGTGTGTTCTTCTGGCTGTCTTATGGCATACTCTTCAAGGATCTGAAAACAAAACTTGTATCGGATGTTAACTAGCCTAAACTTGTGGAAGTCACTATTCTGAATTTAGATTAGGTTTTGTTTTGCTCACCCCTCCAAATTTAAGACTGAATCTATATATGAGACCAGTTACCTTTGATAGTAAGGCTGATTTGACCTTTTTGTGGTTGTAACACCGCCAGCTTTGTTCACTTTTAGGTGCCAACCAGGAATTTCCCAACATTTAAGTATGCACCTATGGTTTCTGTGTTAGAGGTGCTTTTAACCGCACCCTTGCAGGAAATGCGAGTGGCAGTCAAGGCCATGTGTTAAGTACTGCCATTTTGTATGGCTGTATAAATATGTTGCGATATTTGATCACTGTTTGCAACATTGCAAATCAGAGTTTGTAATGCACAGATTAGTTGAAGGACTACAAAAAAGCCAAAATTAGTGCTAACCAGGGAAAATGTCTGCTCCTTATTGAATGAAACAATGCAGTTAGGCTAGCAATTGCAGAGATTGTATAACTACAGTAAAGTAAATAGCATGCTGCAGAAAATATAGCCAGCCCTACCTCAATGCAGTAGTAAACATTAGAGTTGTTGGGTGTAGTGTTGCCCCTAAGGCATGTACATGCAGTACTGTGTCTCTTAGTAAAATCTGGCAACATTGTGAAGGCAATTACAGAAAGCAGACAAGACTGTTATTCTTGGCGTTGTCTATGCAAGATGGAATTCTAGTGAAATCTACTTAGTAGCATCCAGAAATTTAGAAAAAATACATCTATTTTTTATACACACATATACATATACACATATATATGCATGTATATTTATATATACATATGTGCATGTGCATATACACATATGCATTTATATTTATATACACACACATAAAGCAAATGAAACTGGCCAGATAAACATAAAATTTCAGCAAAGGTGATAGAAAATTGCATCCTGAATATTTCTCAGACTAATGCAGTGAGACATTGGATCAAGAAATAGAAAAGCAGACAAATCCATGAAAAAATGTGAATAGACCAAAGACCTTACCAGGATGTGTTATATTTCATAACTGTCTGTCAAGTTTTCTAGGAAAGACCATGGTACCAAGTATGTCCACAGTTAGTGTGATAGACACATGAACACAACATTTCCTAGCAAATGAACTGCAATTGCTGTAGTAGTTAAAAATCACCAATAGCAGTTCAAAATTCAGTATGTGTATATATTTTTGAAGAAAAAAACCCCCAAAGTATTCTCCCACTCCAGCTCTTCAAAAGATAAATACAAAACTACTGTAAAACTTAAGATACAATATAAATACCAGTTTATTATGTGGTTTTATTTGATATCAGATACCACTTGCTGCTGGGAGAATTCTTTGACTTGATTATAGAAGAAGTGAAAAGATATCTTGAAAACTAATGAGAGATTTAAAAGTCACTTTGTCTTTAATTAAGAAATAGAAGGGTGAAGATTACTTTAGCATCCATGAAGCAGAGAAGTAAAATACTTATAGTTTTAATTAAAAAAAATATCTGTAACCATCCTGAAAAAATCACTAGGTTATTAATTTTCTATTAGATTGTTTCTATTAGATTTCTCTGAAGTGCTCAATGCCAGCAAACTCTGATCCTGTTGGTTTCAGGAATGTGAGGCCAATACTCTGTTCTTCAGAAATGTATGCCTACAAATTTTACCCATGCAAGTTTGTCCTGATTTTACGGAAGGTCACACTTTATCTCAAGATCTCATGATAGAAGAGCTCATGTCTCAGTTTGTAAGTAACAGAATACCACAGCTGCCGTCAACTAAACGACTCCATTTGTGCTATTGTGACTTGTTATTTTTATTACAATCCAAATCTGAAACAATTGTCAAGAATGGAAACCAGTTACATAAACTGTATTTTAAGAGATTTGTTGAAGTTCTGAGTTGCCTTTAAAAAAAAAAAAAAGTTAAGATTTACAGCAGTCATTTGAATATTTCTAAATATTATGGTTATGACTTCAAAGTACCCGTCATAACATATTAATCTCTTGTGTCAGCAAACTTGTTAAGTGTCACAGCTGTAAATGGTAATTTTCAAAAACAATTGATGTCTCCTATTACCACGTATCACAGCAAATAACTGTTCATATACAAAGTATGTCAGTTCATCCTTGCATGTTAAAATAGTAACACTCTGTCATGATGCAGTATGCTTTCAAAGTTTTAGTAGAAGCAGCAGTAGTAAGATCTAATCTATAGAAACCATAGAATATATTTTTACAGTTTTAGTTTAACAACCATTTTTAGTTCACAAGAAGCAACAACAAGAAAAGCAAAATTGAAATATATATTAAACTCAATATTTAAGTCTTAGTACTTGCACACCAGTATAAAGAAAAAAGGTTGCAGGCATACATCTATTATTAGGAACAAACTAACAAGTTGAAAACTTGTTGAAACATTAACTTTTAAATTAGAGTTCATTTTGTTGTTATTGTTAAATAATGGTGTTAAACTTAGTAGGATTATGTAACCTAAGGTACCAAAATTATTATAGGATCTAATAAATGGAGCAGGATAAATTAAAATAATATAGAAAAGGATTTAATTGTAAACTTGTTTAATGAATGGAACTATCAATTCTCTTTTTATTTTTTTTATAAGACTAGGTGATTTGCTGTGTTTGTGTCAGCCTAGTCAACCATTAATTAAAAGGTCATAATATTTTTAGTCAGGTAATGATAGTACATTAAGGGTCTCCAATGTTGACTTCTGTATTATTTGTTGAAGTCGACTTGTGTATTATTGTCAATTTACACATCTAGAGTGAACTCTTACAATTGACACTGATATATATTTGGCCAGAGAGGGATCATTGCACCTGCTAGATTTGTGGAATGGCAGGTTGCAAGATTATTTTTTGGTGGTCTGTGGCTTTTATATAACAAGAGATTCCTGAGACAGACTATTAACTGTAGCAATTGAAAGTCTTTGAGAATTGTAGGGTAGCTTATTCTTCCTTTAAGAAGGGACTACTTCTGCTGTAAGCAACAAGAAAAGAGTGATAATGTGTGGTCAGTCATGAAATATGTTGTTTCTGAGCTGCATTGTATCTGTTCCATAGATGAGTCTCTTGATTTGGTAAGAGTTCAGGAGATGCATGGAGAACTGGTCATCTTTGGGTAGATGGTACTGACATGTTGGCCTTCTTCCATTTCTTTCCTTCAGATAAGTCCATGTAAATTAGTATTGGTATTTAAAAGTCATAAAATGTAATGGATATTGACTCCAATGTGCTAGGTCCAACACAGATGAAGAACAAATTTATGTTTTCTGCATTTTGTCTTTCAATATTTCTACCACATAATGAACTCCTCATTTTGTGCTACGTCTACATTTTCTATCAAGTGTACTGAGAAAATAAATATTGAAGAATGGGATTCACAGAAGTTCATACACTTAATAGACAACTGCCCAAACTCATCTGTGAGAGACTGAAAAAAGGAGTAGGCTAGATGTCTAGCTCTGGATGACAAGGAAACCAGCATTTCTCCTTTAATTCTCATGTAGGTTAGGCAGCCAAGCCATGTGACTTTTCTCTCAACTACAGATACTTAGATTCCTACCATAATGAAACTAATAGTTCAGTGAAGGAGGTGCTTAGCCAGGAGAAAGTACTTAAATGCATTCAAGCACCCTGCTCCATTTGGAGAAAGTTTTGAGTCCTGATTCCTATACTGTTTTGATTTCTGAGATAATGCTTTAAAGATCTAGGATTTAGTCTATCTTCTAGATTCTTTGAAGCTTTTACACTTTGTATAAATAACCAGCAATACACTGGAGAAAGGACCTACAGTTGACTGTCTTATTCTAAGTGAGTCTGTATTACAGGATAAGCAGAGTCAATCTCTCCTCTGATAGAACTAGAGCAAAAAGACAGGAACATGTGAGCAGCATAAGGTCAGTGCACAGGGAGACAAAATATTAAAGCAGTGATACTCAAATAAAATCTAAACTGCCTACATTGCAGGTTGCAGTCTAGTTGCAGTATCCAAGGGTTCGGCTCAGGCTAACACTTTCAGTTATTTTCAGGGTGAGCATCTTCCACAAAACACACTCTAAAACCAACTCACTTCATCAGAGAGATGATGATCACTTTCTTCAAAAGCTGAGCCTTTCATAATCAGTCTTGGAAGCCAAAATTGCACAAACTTCAATGCTCCTTTGAGAGACTGGCTGGGTGCCCTGGAAGATCCCAGAGCTGGTGAGCTATGGACATTTTGGTGTCTTATTAAACTAATAAGCTAACCTCTAAATTAGCCCAGGCGTTCGTTATGAAGTGAAAAACCCACCTGTTGTAGGACTTGTCACCAAACTAAGAGCAATTATATTAATCAAATTTAATAAAAACTTGTCACCAGTTAGTAGCAATCAGTTGACACCCAAAATTGAGACTTGGTGTTTGAATGACTCATACAGTAACGTTAGCATTTTGCACTGTGCTTTAGGAACTAATGACATAATCATATATAATTACTTTAAATATTTTATAAACTGCAGTGAATTTCCTAATGCTGTTTGCTAATTATGCAATATAATTTTAGGAAAATTTCATGGTTGTTGTAGTATAGCTAGGTTGAGTCATTTGTAACCACAAGATTGTAGAGAAATCCTTACTACTATAAATAGAGCCATAGGCATTATGCATACACTGTGTCTTTTTATTTAGTGTTTTTTAAAATGCTTGTATCTCTAGTTATTATTGCTATTTTGATATATAATAGTATAAATGTTGCTTTATCTGAATACTAAACAGTCCTGGCAGCAGTTGGAGACAGCATGTATGAGCTACAGCAGAACAATGAGCCTTCTAAAAAATTGTGGCTAGATTATTTTAGGAAAATGTCTAAAGCACAAACTCCTAGTTATTACAGAAGCATAGAATGAAAGATTTCACCATTTAAATAGACTAGAGCAAAGAACAGGGAATGAAAAAACCTGTCAAGGGGTTGGAAATTTGCATGCAGAAAGTCAATAGCAATACTGAGAATAGAATTCTTAAAACCTTTACGCTACTATTAAATACTACTTCTAATAATAATTATAGTACTGACTGATAGCTTTGGTTAGGAGTAAATTATCATTGAGTACAAGATCAGCAGACAGAAAAGACTTTCTGAAATTATTCTGAATATTTTCTATCTCTAATGTAAAAAAATACACAGATTATTATGAAAAGATATAGATGAGGCAATCTGGGAAAAGCTGTGAAAACTGAGATAGACTCAGCTGCTTATTCTCTTGGCTACATCTTATCAATATGCTTCATTCCATGCAAGATATAAAATAAAGTCCCCATTCATCTATATTTTCATTCTACAGTGATAGGAAAAACATGTCAAACACCTGCCTAAATCTTGCCTTTATATTCATCTTTCGACACCGAATAACAACCCTGCTCCTGAAAGTGCTGAACTTTCAATTGCAGACAGTGATACCTGTGATCCAAATCTAAAGTAATTTACTACTTATTTCTTTAGAAAGATACTAATAATCTTTAATTTACAAAAATAAAAAAAAGCAAGCTATGATATTGCCTTTAAACAATCTTGCACATTGATTGGATTTGGAAAGTATGAAACAAATAAACCCAGTAAATCTGTAAGTGTCTGAACCTACAGATTCTTTCTCCATCCTGGTCAGTTTTTCAAACAGTTTATAATTTTTCTTAGCTATTTCCTCATTTTGGTCAACTATTGTCTTGGTGATTTCCACTATTTTGTCAGTCGTTTTTTCCACAGCTGCCACAGTAAGGGGATGAGAGAGACTGCCTTCATACTGGCGTACCCCATTAGCTACTTAATTTACAGTTTGTGCATCAACATCAGATCCTCCCCAAACCATTGTTGGCAATGTATGGGAATACATCGATGGTGCACTCTGCACAAACTTCCTTAGCAAGGATCATGTGCATGGCATTTCATGAAGGTCCATATCCACTTGCCAGTCCCCATAAAATCACCGCTTTCATACGTAACCATCTATGGAAAAGATGGACATTTTCTTTGCAGGTAACTTGTATTTCTGTGGTGCAGCCAAAGTAGTAAAAGAGAGACAACCCAGTGAGTTCTGAAGAACTTACAGGGAGATATTGCTGACATTTGGATATGGCATAAGGCCATTTCTATATGGACTGTAGAAGGAGGTATGGTGAAATACCTGTTTCAGAGTAACTCCTATCTAGGTGGGAGCGGACTCCAACACTTGTCATTCCCATTTTGCGTATGATTTCCTGAGCGAGTGTTCTGGTACTCAGCCATGGAAAAAGACTTTCAAGCAGGTCTTCCAGCTGAGGTGTTCAGCCATGTTCTTATGTGCTTCTGCATCAAGACAGCATGCACAGCCCATGAACTTGACTTGTAAGCTATTATTGCAGGTAGTCTGACAAGATTTTATAGACACAATACTTAAGGTGTAAAGGCTTTTCAGGGATGTCAAAGGAGAAGTTGGAAAGAGTTACACTGCCTTCATCTAGAGCCTGAGATAAATATCACAGCTCTTTCAGGCAGGGAATTGAAGTATAGAGAACTTTGACTCATCATGCAGGTAGAGTACTTTGAGTTACTTCACAAGAAAAGAAAGATCAACCTGATTCTTCCTGACAGTTTAACGAATGAGTCATGCCATCAATTTTTAATAATAGTTCGTATCTTCCTGGACTTTCTGTAGATTAACTTCAGCAAAATATTTTCTAAGAAATTACAAATCATTATTCTGCATGCTCATATGCCTACTAATTCTTTAGTTAATCTTCACTGAATTAATACCTGTATGCTTGGTATTCGCCATAGGGTCATAGGATTGTTTAGGTTGGAAAAGACCTTTAAGATCATTGAGTCCAACTGTTAACCTAGCCCTGCCAAAACCACCACTAAGCCGTGTCCCTAAGCACCACCTCTACCCGTCTTTTGAATACCTCCAGGGATGGTGACTCAACCACTTCCCTGGACAATTAGACAATGCTAATTGTGTGCTTTTTAAATAATTACCAGTGTCATAACCACTGGTTCACACAGGACAACAGAGAAATTTCTTCTATAGGGTTAATTATGTAGATAGGAGTCTGAAGGAATATTTACACTGTTTTACATAAAGAAATTAAAAGGATCAAAATTAAGCATTTTCAAAACACTACTGATAAAAAAAAAAGGAGCTGGCTGGTACAGATGAAGTATGTTGCATATAGATATTCTGATTTTCTTTCTAATATAGCAATTTCTTCCTGTTTTACTTAGTGGCTGAGAAACTAGCACTTGCAAGTTTACTGTTATATGCTGACAGCACGCTCCGAAATATGGATTTCTAACTTCCATTTTTGGATGGTTGCTCAAGAAATGTATAAAATGAGCAATAAGTTTGAAATGAGTGAGGTCAATACAATAAAGATGTCAGGTACTAATTACCAAAACGGACTGCTGATATAGTAACGGGAAAAAGAACTTGGGAATTCTCTTGAAATTTACTTAGTTTACAGGCAATAATTGCAAAGAAAAGGGTAAAGAAAATAAAGAATTTTATTCATATAACTTAGAAAATGTCCAAAGATGACAGGGCATAGTGGATAAGATTTGGATTCAATCAAGATTTCTTAAAAGGAAATGCAATAGCCTAGCATATAAAAGCTCTTAAAAGTAATTGTCACTAAGACCACTAAATAAACCAGTTATTTGCTACTTCTCAGATCAACACACGCATTTACAACAATTAGCAAATAATCTTTGACAAATTTGCAGGTATTTCTACCAAAAAGAACAGCAATTAATAAGTAGTAAAGATGAAAAAAAGGAACTACAAGTATATGAAAACAGTCAGGATTCTAAGACACTTTCTTGAGAGGCAAAAATCTGAACATGACTTTGACTTTTTTAAGAGCTGAGGCCATTAGGTGTTTCATAGAGTTCATCCTACGCAATGTTCAATATTTCAAATAAAAGATGGTCACACTGTAGTGATTACCTGCTGCACTGAGCATATTGTTTTTCCTGTAGAATGCATTCCTCTCCTTCACTACAGACAGTATAGTCAGTTTTATAAGGAGCTGGACTGGGGGGAGGAGTGGGTGGGCCTATAACTACTGCTGCCCATCACATGAATGTCTAGGATATGGGCAGGAGCTGCGCTGTACTGTGGTGTTCCATAGCCAGATGCTGCAATACTGCAGGAAATCCTTATAGAATCTGATGTTGCTTAATGAAGAGTTATTTTTTATCCTGGTCTCTTTTCTGCCTTCCGTTCTCTAGGAGTGGGAAGATTACATTTCTGTGCAGCAAGGAGATCAGAAACAGTACTTTGCAGCTCAGGTCAGGTAATGAGTTCAAGGATTAATTGCAGAAGTTACTGCACAGGGAGCTAGGGAGTCAAAAGTATACTGTACCAGCTACCCCACATTACATTTACAGCCATGTGCTTTTAATGTAGATACAATAAGGAAGCTTTGGCTGTTTTCCTGCTATTCAAACGTAATTGGTGTGTACCTCCCCAGATATAAAGGAAAGCTGTTTGTTCCATCTAACCTTCTCTATAGCCAAGCACCATAAAGGGTCTGTTACTGAGTGGATGTCTAAAGCTCTGCAGGACCATAAGCAGGTTGCCCCAGCTGCTAGTCTGGGCCTATCCGTATCCCAGACTAGTGAAATGAAGTGCCTAGTAAATATGCTGTGGGTAATAATCATCGTGATAATGAGTACATGAGTCTTTCAGCTGTTGCCATTAATTATTCATTTAATACAGGTCTCATCAGGATTAGAGCTTCAGCTCTGAGGCTGGATATTTGGGGTCATCTTTGTCTGTCTTTGGCCAGGAAGCACAACTGGACAGTAATTTACAGTGAAATACCCCAGCTCCCAAGAACTAACACAACTGTGTCACATCTCATTATTACTCAAGTGTGAAACAGCTGCCCCTCTCCTTCCACCTCAGACTTTGAACCAGATGAATCGTTGAAATGCTTCTTCCTTTAAATTTACAAGACTTTTTAAAACATGCATAAGGTTTGAACATGGAATGTTGCTCCATGATTTTATAGGTACCTTCACAGCCATTTTCAAAGTGCTCTGATGAGACATATCAAATGGCTGTTTTTAGAAAGCAGCTAAGGTCTTTGCATAGCCTTAAAAAGCAGAGTTCATTGTATCTTTTTGGTAGTATGCATCTTTTGCCACAGAACTCTTGTAGCTTTCATTACTCTTAGCTGTATTTAGTTCTTAAAATAAGTTTAACAAATAAATATTTTACATTTACCTATATGGAACAAACAGTTTAGTAGGAAGGGAAATTATTAGTCTAAGTTGTTTAAAAGCAGTGAAGAGGAGATTAATGTGATGAAAAATAGATGGTAAAAAATCAGGTTAGAGTTTCTCCGTGGAGTTGGTAGGAGTTATTGCTTAATAAAATTAGTTTCTTCAGTAAAACCGTTGGTGCTGAGGATCCAGAATTCATGCTGTACCCTTGTAGGGGTGGGATGGGTTGCTCCAGATGAGTTATATGCTGTTTTTATAAGCCAGAACAGCACTAGAAACTGGTGTGTGTCTTCTGGTTTAGTTTTACTTTGCATGGCCAAACATTGCTCTCCCATGTGAACTACATCAGTTATGTGGGGACAGTTGAAAGGATTCACTTCACAAAAAAAGAAAAAACCTCCAGATTGCTTCTACTTTAATGTTTTAGTTTGTGTGATTCTGGATCTGGCTAACCCTGCCCCAGTAACCCGGTATACTCTAACCATTGGATGAGCAGGAAGGTGCTGTTAAGTTAGCTTTTCCACCAGCTATATACTAGCACACATCTCCAGCTGCTATCTGAGGTCACATCACCAAGAAAAATGGTGATCTAAATGTGCCAAATCATTCCCTTCAGGTATACTGGAGCACCTGCCGTGGCACAACTTTCTTGAAATCCCCCATGTGTAATCATGTTGGCATTCAGAAGGTAGAGGAGAATTCCTGACTTTGAAAGTGTCTCCATCAGGAAACAGAGCATCTTTTGTGTTACTTTGCAGGTACTGTTTCTGTAGTACTGAAATATATCCCATCCACTATGTATTTGTTTGGGTTTGTTTCTGTGTTTGTTGCATCAATAAAACCTGCACCTGTTTGTTTTGGCACCAGGAACAGTTAGTTGTTGAGCCTGTATAAACGTTTCCCACCTGCCTTGCTTATCTCTCCTCCTGTGATAAATACCCACTACACTTGCTGTGGTTAATTAGCAGGCCAGTTAATCCAGGAGAGGCAAATATTTTCTTTTGGACATCTGCAAATGTTTCTTTTTTTTTTTTTTTTTCTTACAATTACTTTTGTATTAGAAATTATGAGACAATTTAAGAAAAAATAAAAATATACAGGGAGAAACAGAAAGCATTTCTAGATGATGTGTTGTTATGATGAAAAGTCATTAATAATTGACATTTGTGGTGTGAGAGAAGAGAGTACGCACTCTGAGGGGCGGATGATATCATGGTAACCATGAGAGCAAAGCCCGAGTGGTCTGTGATGACGGCAGATGTGTGCATACAAGCCGATCCTCTGTTGGTTGGTTTATATTTGATGGAAATCCATTTATTAAATTCATACGTAAAATATCTACATGGATTCCTGAAAGTTTTCTTTGGACAAGATTAGGTCAGCTCAGTTGCACAAACACAGGGAGAATAAACTACTACTAACTTCAAGCATCACCCCAGTGAAATGAAGCAGAATTTTCATCCTTGTGTTATGGAGGGAATAGCTGTACTGCAAGGGAGAAACCTGCAGATGGGTGAGCCTGCTTCATGGGAGAGATAGGTGGGATTTTTATCCTGTGTGCCCGGGGCACAGACTGATTTATGAGGGATTACAGTTCAGTCCTGTGAATTGTTGTAGTTGCAATTTCCTTTAGCAATCTTTTCTGTAGTCCTACCCCAAGCTGTCCAAATATAGTGCAAAGATGTTCTGTGATTACAGGCTTGCATCTTATTGCCTTTGCATAACTTAAAAACTATATGATCATAAAAACAGCTGCTTGTCTTCACACTCTCACAAACCAGTGTACAGTAACTCCCCAAAAAATGTTTTCTCAGACCTTTTTTCCATTGATAATTAATGCACTTATCGAAATCCAAATAGCTATTATTTTCATGCTAATCATTTAGCAGCTCAGTTAATTAATGTAGTGACAACCTTTTCAAAGCGCAGTTCTTCAACTGCCAAAGTGTAATGCTGGAGGACATCCTCAGCACTCAACATTTTAGAATGGTGAAAATGGACAGTTTCTGAGCTAAGGCTGGTTGAGGGCAATGGGCCTCCGATGCATTTTTAGCCGAGGTCTTACTGCCTCTGTTTTCTGCTGCCTTTCCTTTTCTGTAAGGGAAGGCTGCATGCTAGCAATGGCACATAGCATAATACAGAGCTGCTGCTTGTTTCAACATACTTAACTGAGGTGTTTTTGTACATTATTAGTTTTTACTTGAGTTGAGCTGTTCTATTTAGCTGCATGAGCTGGCACAGAAACTGAGTTCTGACATTAGACAATCCCTCTGGTATGAGAATTTCTTTGCTGGCAGACAGCTCTCTGCCTTCACAACACCAACAATGACAAGGGACCAGCCATCATTAGGTATTGTCATGCTGTAGTTACTAAATTTGTGCTCCTGGGAAAATAAACATGTAGCACATAGTTGCAGAGCACTTGATGTACAATGTGCTCTTGTTTTCCTTCCTGGTATACAACTCTGCTGCGTCAACCTCTATTTTGGGTAGGTTTTATTTGGCAGTAGTATTGCGTCAGGCTAAGTATGACCAGGTATATCTTTGTTGTGTTGTACTTTATGTAAAACATGGCAAAGTCCTAAAACCTGTACAATCTAAGGTTCATATCTCATCCTCAGCCTTCCAAGATAGGAACTGGGTACTTACAAGTTGCCGTTAACTCCATGATTTTTTTCTGTTTGTTATTTCCTATTATGCCTGAATACACTGGTTGGGCAGGTTTAAAAGGCTTTTTCTTTTCTGGTGGCTTTGTTTTATGGAAATCACTCTCATGGTTAAGGAACTGGTTAAGGGATCAGGAGCATGAGTAGTGTTCTTCTCCATCCCACCAATTGCAAGGATCAACAAGAGGATAAACAGGAAAAGCCAGCAGATGAACTCTTGGCTCCAAGACTGGTGCAACTGGCAGAACTTTGATTTCTTTGATCACGGGATGATCTACAGGACACCAGACCCGCTACAACAGGTAGGGAAAGCCTAACCAGAAAGGGAAGAAGGATCCTGGGAGAAGAATTAGCAGGGCTCATTGAAAAGGCTCTAAACTAGGTTTAAAGGAGGATGGGGATGAAACTGGTATTACTAAAGTGGAGCCAGGAACAGCATGCCAGTGCCCACAGGTAAAAGTACTAGTAAGGTATTGCAGTCTGTTGTCTCAGTGGAGGTGGGGGATGGTGATCCATGCAGTAGCAAAGACATGAGGAGTAATAATAGGCTGGCAGCTACAGAAGGGTCTGAGCATGGTCAGGTGGGAAATAGGGCTTGTCCCCCCAAGAAAAGTGGCAGGACAGTTAGCCCAGCTGAAGTGCATCTACACAAATGCATGGGCAAGAAACAGGAGGAGCTGGAGGCCATTGTACAGCAGAAAAACTATGATATAGTTGTCATCACAGAAATGTTGTGGGATGGGTCACATAACTGGAGTGCTGCAATTGATAGCCACCAACTTTTCAAAAGAGACAGACAAGGAAGGAGAGGCAGTGGGGTGGCCCTCTATGTTAGGGACAGATTTGAGTATCAGGCCTGCTTAGGAACATGGTAGAGAGTGTCCCTTGGGAGACAGCTCTGAAGGGCATACGTGGCAAGGAAGGCTGGTCATACTTCAAGGAGGTACTCTTAAAAGAATAGGAGAAGGCCATCCCCAGGTTCTGTAAGACAACCTGGGGAAAAACACCAGCCTGGCTAAATAGAGAGCTTTGGCTAGACCTCAAGAATAAAAGTTTATGATGTCTGAAAAAGGAGGTTGGTAAGTTATGAGGAGTACCAAGATGTAGCGAAGCTATGCAGGGGGGAAATTAGAAGGGCCAAAGCTCAAGCAGAGCTGAATTTGGTCACTACAGTTAAATATAATAAAAAGTAGTTTTTTCAGTATATCACTAGAAAATGGAAGTTTAGGGAAAACATAGGCCCACTGAGGAATGAGATAGGCGCCTTAGTGGTAGAAGACACAGAGAAGGCACAGCTACTGAATGCCTTCTTTGCTTTGGTCTTCACTGCTAAAAATGTCCCTAATGAATCCCAGACCCTGGAGACAACGGGGAAGGTCTGGAGAGAGGAAGATTTTCCCTCTGCAGAGGAGAACTGAGTTAGAGACCACTTGGCCAAACTAGACATCCATAAGTGCATGGGCCATGGTGGGTTGTACCCATGAGTGCTGAGGGAACTGGCAGATATTATTACTGGGCCTCTCTCCATCATCTTTGAATGGTAGTGGAGAACAGGAGAGGTGCCTGAGGACTGGAGAAAGGCAAATATCACTCCAATCTACAAAAAGGGCAAGAAGGAGATACAGGCTGATTAGTCTCACCTCTGTCCCTGGGAAGGTAATGGAGCAACTTATTTTACATGTCATCTCCAAACATCTTAAAGAACAGGAAATCATTGGAAGTCGTCAAGGAGGATTTACCAAAGGTAAATCATGCTTGACCACTCTGATAGCCTTCTATGATATTATGACTGGATGGCTGGATGAAGGGAAAGCAGCAGATATCATCTACCTTGAATTCAGCAAGGCTTTTAACACTGTCTTACATAACATCCTCATTAAGAAACTGAGGAAGTGAGGGCTAGATGAGGAGGCAGTGAGGTGGATTGAGAACTGACTGTGTGACAGGACTCAGAGGGTTGTACTCAATGGAGCAGGGTCAAGTTGGAGGCCTGTAACCAGTGATGTCCCCCAGGCGTCAATACTTGGTCCAGTCTTGTTCAACATATTCATCAATGACCTGGATGAGGGGACCGAGTGTATCCTCAGCAAGTTTGCTGATGATACTAAACTGGGAGGGCTGGCAAACACTCCAAAAGGCTGTGCTGCCATCCAGCATGGCTGGATAGGCGGGAGAGATGGGCAGAGAAGAACCTAATGAGGTTCAACAAGAGTAAGTGTAGGGTCCTGCACCTGGGGAGGAAGAATTGCAATGTAACATAACCAGCAATAGCGTGTATGTGTAGTTTTTTATATTAATACATGATCGGTTTAGTATAGTTTGTAGCATCTCAGACGTCACTTTCCTTCAAAATGGTTTTCAGAACTACAGGAATGTCCATGAAATGCTGTTTTGAGACAGGAGTAGGTTCTCTGGTATTTAGTTACAGATAATTTTGTGGTCCAACTTTATGAATTGCAATCCCATTTGAGGAAAGCACAAACTTTTCTGGTGTCTATCTGGAGGACCTGTGTTGCTTATTGATTGTCCTTTTTCACTTGCTCATACTCTTCAGACTTTCATTGCCACAAGCAGTGTTAAAAGACTAGTTTCTGCAGGTTCTGAGGATCAGCCATCAAAGTTGAAAAACTTATATTGTATTTTCACCCTACTTTCCCCCTCAGCGTTGAAGAACTAATAGATGTGTGGTTTAGCAACCAAAATGAACCTGTTTTGTTCTTATTAACATTCAGATTTAACTCAGGAGAAAGCACTCATCCATTTCAAATATTTTCTTTGTGCCAGACCTGGAAGGCCAATGTAAAATCTGGCATTAGTTTCTCCAGTGAAAAAAACAGGAAGCAAACAGTATTGGCACAAACAAAATATTTCCTCTTTTAGAACAAGAGGTGTAAGTATACACCACGTTTGCAGACTGATAAATGAGATCTCTTCCAAGGAAACTGAAATAAATGGCTTTTTCTGTTTGCTTTGTATAGGAACTGTTCATTGAGGACTGAGCATTTATATATGAAATAGCCCATTAAACAACTCTTTACTTATTTAGGCCCCATTTTTTCATCTGTTTCTCTCAATATGACTACCAGGTCAGGCTGTTCCTGACACATTGTCAACAGTTCATTCATGTTCTGTATAGTTATTTTCTGCAGGATTATTTTTAGGCTGGATGAGTTCCCTGACGGAGTTTACATGGCTTCCTAAGAAGTTGCATGACAGCAATGTGGGGAGAAATAAGGATACATGGGAAAGATGCTACTAAACCAAGAAGAATGTAATGACTTTAAATCTGTCCTTACTAGGGTGATCTTGCTGCCTCCAATTTGAGTCTTACAGTGTGTCTAGTAAAAATCTTCTTATGTTTCAGGTATAATGAGAAAATTATTTAAGTTTCAAAAAGAATATCACTGATATTTTCCTATTATTTTCAATAATATATTATGGTCGATTAGATATTTTGCCAAGTTGTTTGAAATAATAATTATAAGCTTTTATATATAGATACTGTGGATACTCAAACAGATTTCACCCTCCAAAACCAGATATGAACACATTTTATGTCTCTGTTTTACTTTGGAGATTACATTATTTTATTAACATTTTAGAATTCTAATTCTAAAATTCTAAAAATTATTTATGGGTAACAGATTTACATATTTAATATTAAAAATTAAATTTGGAATAAGAATTATTGCGGATATGAATGTCTACCACGCAAGCAATATAAAAGAATTTTTAATGTGAGATAGTTTCACAAATTATACTGTATTAGCAAAGGATGGGCTAGAAATTTGACTCTAGTTCCACTGAAGTAGATGGAAGCCACTGCCTTGGTACTTAGAGGCAATACACACCAGCTAATTATAGCTTAGGCTAAATCTCCCTAACTTCTTACTGTAGTCAGTGAAGAAAGATGAACTTCTCTAAGGGACAGTTTAGAGCAGAATTATAGCATAGCTGTTCTTATTCATGCGCAGAAGGTTCATGCGGTAGAGTCCTCTTCAACCTCTAATTATCTGTGTAGCTTGAGGTTTCTATAGCATCCAATACAGATAATCCTTTCACATATTAATTAGATCAGTATTGTAGTACAAAATGGCAATATTCTTTTTGCAAAGAGTAGAAGGTAGGTTTTATAAAAACCTGTGTTGGTAGGTTTTATAAAAACACCTGTTATACAATTACATAAAGCACATTATTATTTTCTATAAATTTACATAAAGACAACAAATGAAGTAGCAGAATATTTTAGCTTCCTTTTAGGCAGTTATCTTACATATATATAAGGGGTCAATGAAAGAAGAATGTGTCCCATTATTTAGTGGTTAATAAGTGTCAATACTTACTAACCCTGGTTAGTAAAACTATGCTGCATGGTTTGGGCATGCACACCACATGTACCTGCCATTTGTGGAAAAAGAAGTCTGCATATATTGCATGTTGCCTTTGAGTTTTAAAAGGAGAAGAATAAAAAATGCAATAATTCTGGGTCAAGGAATTTCACGTCATAAATTACATGAGGTCTAATGCAAGTATGAGAAGTTGCAGCGTCAACGGGGAAAATAGTTCTAACGGTTTCATCCTAAATCCCTGAAAATAGCTTTTAGTTACCTAGGAACTTCCTATGTTCAAGCTTGTGCCCGTTACCGCTTGTCCTGGCACTGAACACCACTGAAAAAAGACTGGCCCCTTCCTCTTGACATTTACCCTTTAAGTATTTATAGGTGTTGATCAGATCTGCCCTCAGCCTTCTCTTCTCCAGACTAAAAAGACCCAAGTCCCTCAGGCTTTTCTCATAAGAGAAATGATCCAGGCCCCTAATAATCTTTGTGGTCCTCATGCATATATATCTAGAGATTTTTTCATTCCATAATGCATTATTTCATTCTATATAACGTTGCAGATGTCTCTTCACACAGAGAAATAACGAAGGGAAATCTATTATCTCTGCTCTCTGATTGATGTTCAAGGCAAATAAATCCTAAGTATTGAGGGTCATTCTTTCTTTTGTTTGTTCACTTCTGTGCATAAGAAAGGGATTTTAAGAGCCATACTAGATGTTCATGGGCGACATTATAAAAGAATTTTTATTCTTTTTCCCCAGTATTTCTGCAACATGCCAGAGATTCTTTTTTTATTTCAGTTGAGTAAGTTGTGCTGGTATTTTAGGCCCACTTAAAGATTGTATTAGAATATGGGTACCATAGAGTTTTTTCAACATCTCTGTTTAATACTGCCTTCCTACCTGCACACTCAGATATGATTCTTTGTTCTTTTAAACCAGACAGCCAATTTTAGAGGTTTCTGTTCCTAGGCGCTTGTTCCTGACCCTCTGCCACAGTTTTAGTTGTGCCAGCATTCCTGTACATGGAGTTATCTGGGTTTGAAAAAATATTCCAGGGTTTTGGGGTTTGTTAGCTAGCCTAAAAAATGTAATTGAATGAAGCTACAGCATATTTCCATAAATTCTTTGGATTGCCACAACTCAAGTTGCAATAAATTTTTTCACAAGGGCAGGAAATGTTGGTAAGGGGGAAGAGTGGTATATGAAATGCAGGAGTGTGTTTTGTCAGAGAGTTTATGATGAATACGATATTTTTCATAAAGTTGTGGGTTTTCTTGGGGAGATTAACATTTAAAACCATGCTGCAAAAATCAGAAAAATAATGTTTTGTAGTCATTAGTCTTCTTTTTCAACACTATGTACTTTTAGATATACATTTAATAATTTTATTTCTGTAATTTCTGTTGCATGCAGAAGTGAAACACCTGCTCAGATTTGTTTCTTCTCTCTGTCCAACTTCCTTAGCTTTTGATAATGCTTATTATCTGGAAAAGTTTGTTTCTCTGTTGTCAGTGCCCTGGGCCATAATTTCCATTGCACTGTTCTCTGTTTCTACAGATCATGAATTCAGTAGCTGGATTAATAATAACTAAACCCCAACAGATAAAATGTGTAAAATAGAGCGTCTGACAGTAGCTCCATTACCAAAGAATTTATTTCACATGGGTAACACATGCCCAAAATAGCTCTCTTAAATGAAATAATCTAATATTTCAATTCTTCATGACTTCTACACGTGGAACCCCCTGAAGGTGATAAAGATATTTGAGTTAACATCTGTCTTGAGTATAGAGTATCTTCTCATCATTACAACGTTGTTATATTTCTTCATATGCAGACCTATGAAGTAAGAGAGCTATTGTTTCTGCCTGAAAGGTGGAAAAATGCAGTACAAAAAGGCTAACTCAAAATCATACACACACACACAAAAAAATCTGTAGAAAATCTGTCAATAATCTGAAATTTTCCTAATTTATAAAATGATGTGAAAGTTGTGATTCATCCTTCCTCCATCCACTAATGAAAATTACAAAAATAAGATGAATCTTGCCATGGCGAAAGATGACAACATAATCTGTGACAAACAGAAAGAAGACAGATCACATCACTAGAGAGCTGCAGTCCTATTTGTGCACTAGACAGAGATAAACTTTCTACCATAGAAAGTTCCACATCTGAAATCTGGATTTGGTCACTTGCTCTTTGCCCATTGGGGCTGAAGGTTTATTGAGACAGTTTACATTTCTTCTTGTTGCTCATTAAATTGTTCTTTAGAAATGCTTAGCATAACATAGTATTAAGTAATAGTGATTGTCTGGACTGTAAAGCTCAATAGCTAAGAGCTGTCACGTAACTAAATTTTTTACTTCCACGCTGTGTGAGAGAGAGGAGTGACTTTCTCTACACAAATTACTCCCTCAGCCCCCAAACGGGTTTGCATTTTTCATGATTCATTTTGTGTCGTGTCGGATTGCCAGTTTTATACCCTTGCAGGGAACTGCTTGCTTTACACATTGAAATCAGGACAAGCATGTTTTTTTCATAGTCACAAAATAACTTGCTTTAATATTTTCAGAAAATATTATTTTCATGCCCTCCATAGTAAACAGTCTCTTCACACCCTCAATAATTCCTGCACCTATTCTCTGATACTTAAAATAAGTAGTTATTTCTTTATGTTCCACCTGCACCTTTTGGAAGTGTAGCAGGTTTATCTCTCGTTGCATTATTTTCTATTATTTAATCTCAGACAATTTCCTCTATTTCTTTATAGTTTTCTTTTCAATTATGTGTCTTATTAAAAAGATCTTTAGTTTTCTAGTAACTTATTCTTTTGACTTTCATCTTTTCATCTATAACGAAATTCAAATAATTATATGGTTTAGCTATTTATTCCTCAACTATGAACTGTAGAAACTGTGAGGACATGAGTAGATTTTGTGTGATATATATTGTAGAAACAGATCTTTGATTAAATTTAAAATAAACAGGAATTTAAAAATTAATCAGAATTTAAATGAAGTGGAAAACTAAATTCATATGGCAAGAAAATAACCTAAATTGTTTTACCATATATAATATAGATTTTTCTTTATGTAGGCAATCACGAAGAAAAATAAATTCTTATGTTGATTTATTATTCTTAGCTTTCTCAGAGACCTTGCAGAAATGGCTTATGCTTAAGACCGTTATGGTCTCTCCATGTGTAGAGACATAATAATAGTATCTCACAGGTCTGCTTTAAGGCATAATTGGCTGATTCTTGGAGAAATCATCACCAACTTTCAGGTCATAAGAAAAATGACTCAGTACTATTAATAAATACATTCATTTGTTATCACTAAAAATGGAAAAACTTAAATTG
The DNA here is from genome assembly GCA_013400055.1 of Nycticryphes semicollaris. NCBI lineage: Eukaryota > Metazoa > Chordata > Aves > Charadriiformes > Rostratulidae > Nycticryphes > Nycticryphes semicollaris. Next base: position 104,350 of record VXBJ01006985.1, read on the forward strand.
GAAATATTTATATGATGGTATGTTAAGCAAAAAATTTACTCTCTTTTGAATCCTTTGTTCCACAGAGCTACTCTACTACTTGGCAAGGTTTGTGGATTGTATGGACTATGATGATGGTACAGGTGCTCTGGTAAATTGTATTGATACTACACTGCTAGACTTGAGGGGCTTATGTACTACCCAATGGCAATATCTGTCACTCCTTTGAACTGAGTGAAGGATCTCAAAATATTCCCTACCCATCAAAACCACCACTTTTAAAGTTTTTGTTACTACTTTTTCCTTTCTTCTGTCATTTCACATGCCATAGTCTGGATGTACACAGTGACTGTTCAGGCTTTTCGATGGCATGAACATGAAACACGTGCAATACAAATATGTCATAGTGTAGAATTTTCTCTCTTTCAATAACTGTTTCTTCCTTACTTGATTATATTATATGGTAGACTGCCTGCTGTGGTTTGTATCTCCCTACATAAACAAGCAGTCAGATATTTTGCCTTGGATACGAGAAATTTTTATGAAAAACAGCTCTATTATTGCAATAGCCTTATTAGCTTAGAAACAGATAGTTTACAATATAAGACTTGTAAAGTATGGTTTGATTTATGGCAGTTAAACTATTGCAAATTTGACAATTCCCTTGGATATCCAATGTTCTTATGGGAAACAAGACTGTAAATTTTTCCTTACACTGATTTCACAGGAAATATTCAATACTACACTTTTAACTTTACTGATAAAGGTAAAAAGTTACTTATTATAACCTTAAATTCTCTTTCATTTAAAAACAATCCTATTTCTGTCTCTTTTCACAAATGAAAAACACACTTTTGTGGAAACAGGGTAAAATCAGGCTCCTGAAATTACCTTTTCCTCTTCTACTTTCAAGAAAAATACAAGTGTTTAAAAATCACTGAAGAAAACAAAACCCTATATTAGCTACAAGAGAAGGATTCTATAGGTGGAGCCTTGCATAAGGGTGACTCAGTGGTGTGGGTAAAAGATAAACTTTTCCAAACCTTTTTGCACAACTGGGAGTATTTCTCATCTAATGTTTTTCTGATGCCAGGAGAGAAAAAAAATCCCTTTCCTCCTTCTATATAGTTTGTATTTTGTCTAATTATGCCTTCCTGGTATTTTCTTCTGGTCACCTTACTGACTTCAGTGTGCAGTGCATCAGGCCTTACTAACAAAAATACTTAGGCCAGATCTGTAGCAAGTATAAATACACATAGCTTTATTAACTGGCATGGAATATTGCAGCTGAGGCAGTTTGATTGTGTTTTGATGAGATTGTAAACCTCTATACATGCATGAACATGAACAGATTGATATAAATGCTTACATAGGACCTATAAAAAAATTCTTAATTGTGGTAGTCAAGCACTATAGTTTTCTACGTTACAAAGGACTGTTTCTCGTGAACCAAAAATATGTACGTTCATGTAAGGTTGCAGAGCTGCTATTACATGTTCTTAATTTTTAACAAAATCAAAATTCAGGATTCAGTAGCTAAATGAATGCTGAGATGAATGATTGTTTTGCAATTTAATGAGAGCATGAAATAGGCCTAGAGTTCTGTGGCTGAGAGGGTTCTTTAGAGTCCGGTTTGAATTGGTACAATGTATCTTCAGTTTTACTTTAATGAGATATGTGGGTACATACTCAGCTTCTTGTTGATCTGAAAAAGGTACAAAAGAAATGCAGAAACCTGATGCTTCCATTGAAACTGTGGGAAAACAAGGGCTCTCAGTGTCTTTGCAAATCTTGTGTTAAGTGCTTCAAGCTGATGACAAAAATTGGAGTTCCCTGAATGGAACTCCAGACTGCATTTCACATACTGTGGAATCTCCACTGAAAATACTCTTGCCTATGCTATTAAAATCAATACAGACTAAAAATTAAATAAAACTGCAAAAAGTAATAAAAAAATGGATAACCCCAAATCTTCTGACTCATTACCTCTTCACCCTAAACTGTGTATATCCATCTTCTGATACCAAAATACTTGGCATTAATCTATTGTCATGAATGTCACTGTTTCTACAATTTGCTTAAGATTATATCTGTTTTAAGTATTACAATTGGCAATTTGGCAGAGTATAGAGTATGAACTAGTGAGTTGAAAGAACAGATTGTGCTTCCAAATACAAAGCATTTACATATGACCTATCTGCAGTTGCATCTGAGAATTTGTATTCTGAGTATCAGGTTCTGACCTCACTTGCAACTCCATTACCCCATATCCAGCACAGAGAGTAACATTTTCTGATATACTAGTTTCCCCTGTGTAAAGAATTATCTCATATTTTGATTATGTATCTCAAAAACCTTAAACATGCAGAAAATTTCTTGATATTGCCTACAAGTGTAAAAGAATAACAGTGCCTTTAGCAATCTCTGTTCATTAAAGGTTTGAGGATGGTTCCTTTAAATTTATGTTAACTTTACTTTACAATTTACTAGAAAGAGGAGACTTAGGCTGACAAGGAGACAGTGTTATGGGGGTGAAAAATATACATGGTCCAATCAGTGAAGCCGAAAGTGGGAGGAACAGCTACTTCTTAAGTAATGACATATAAGTAATATTAGTCCCATTGGTTTAACTACATTGTAACCTTAAACAACAAACATCTGTTTTCTGTGTTTTCTTCCCAAAGGCCCTGACATTTCCCACATAACCAAACCTTCTTATATTCTTCATGATAAAACAGTTTGGAGCAGTCAATAGCAGGAATGTCATTAATATTAAAAACAACCAAAAAACCCCCCAAAAACCCCAAAACAAACGCACACAAACCCAAAACCCAAATCCACAGGAAAAACATGTCACAGTTGTTCTCATAGATTTCTTGTCTCCTATATTCTGCTTGATTGTATGCTATGAAATGCAGAGATGAAGGATGGGAAAAATAGTAGATTAGGATACCAGTATTTTTTTCTCCTTCTGTCCTCATAAATGTTTGCAAAGACCACATACCTGTGATCTATGAGACATACTTAACTTTCAGATCAATTCTGTTTCCAATATAAAAATAACTGGTGAATCACTGTGCAGATCTCAACCATGTTTTTACATTCTGTTGTGTTTTCCTTTGGTGCGTCTACAAAAACAATCCATTTTTAGGTCTTCTGTACTTCAGGTATGATGTACTGCTGTGATAAAGGGTGAGGGAATCTGAATAAGTCTATATGCCATACAGGAGATCTGAGTGAATTGCAGAAAAAGGAAAAGAATCCAAAGACTTTTTTTATAGTACAATTAAATGCCCTGAAAAATTGTATTTGCAAGTACATACTTCTAGATATTAAGTGCCGGGTCCCTAGAAATACATAAAATGAGACTGCTGGGTAGGAAGTTAAGTGGAAAGATAAGTAGGCTGGATAGTCTTGTGAATATGGTTATGTGCATGCTTTTGGAGAAACTTACCTGAAATCAAGACTGCAATAATTTTTGAAGGAGGATTACAAATGCAGAAATGTATACAGAATTAATTATTTCAGGATGCTGTATTAAAATAGTTGGAAAATAACTGCTTTTCACATTGTCAAAAAATATTTGAAAAACATTATATTTCACAAATATTGTGATCTGAAAAATGCAAAAATACACTGAGACATTTTAATATATATTTAAACATAAAGATCTTGCATTTTGTTACAAAATATTCCTGGATTTAATTTAAAAACCGGTAAAAACTAATTGGAATAGACAAAAAATTAATTTCATAAGAATGACATACTTTTTTCTGTTTTCCAAGAAGACTGTGCTGTCTTGCATGCAAAAATGGTTGATACCCAGTTATCTTCAGTCTGCCTAGTAGTTATTTGCACAGACCTAAAATAGATTTTGCTATTAAAACACTCTTTCTACAGTATTGCAACAGAGTACCTTTACTTACTTTCAGCCTCCTTGGCACATGACCAGAGTAACTGACAGATCTGAGATCTTTAAGCCACTACCAGTGCCAGCTGGTTTTTGGTTTTTGAGGGTTTTGCTTTCAGCTATAGGTCAGTTACTGAAATGTGCATCCCCATTTTGGCCAGTCTAATCTGAACTGGCATTTTAGCTTGAGGAACTCATTAAAGTAGATTTTAACATAAGACTCTGAATTATGAACTGAAACTGCAAAGGCAATAGCAGACATTATGCTCTACAGGCTCTGCTACAGGTAAATAACCTGAAGCAGAACAATAGGGGTGTGACAAAAAATAATTGAAATAGTAAAATTTCTGAGTTCATTTATCAGTATCTTGTCTGCCACATTAGCAGTCTTAATCATAGGTGCATTTTTGAACTAGGTGACATTTTCTCATCTTGTCAGTGTAGTGTCCTTATAATCTGTGATGGAAGGCCATGGTTTTAAACTGTAACATCATTCTTGTGGTTTCTTTTTAATTTGTAATTAATTTGTAATTAATTAGGTCACTATCAAAAATAAATGCAGTAATGCACTAATCTCACAAGAAACTGCAACATTGATCTTAATCAGTTGTCTTCATATTATGAAAGCCAGTGTTAAATTAGTTATCTTAACAAAGCATCACTTTAGGAGTAATGGTAACTCCAGGTGTGTTTATATACAGGCTCACATCTTGAAAAGACATCTGTATGCGTTTTGTGAATAAGGTGAATGAAAGTAGCTTCTGCACGCATCATCTTACATTTAGATGTCTTCAACTGCAAGCTTGTTAAACAGGCTGGGACAATGAGATAAACATTAAATGAAGTCATCCAACTCCACAGCAAAAACTCAAATTAATAAGGTTCTCCATTAACATAGTGGCTTGTTATCTGTCAGTATCCTCTGTTTTGTATTGATTTTTCCATACATATGCCTCTATGCTAAACAAAATGCCTACAACCTAGAAATTTTACATGAAAAACAAAAGTAGTCTGCTCAAAATTTCTACATAGTTTGTTTGATGACAGTGATTTCCATAAAATTGGAACCAATTGCCAATACTCCTAATTTTGTGTTTCAGCCCATTTATTTTTGTCTTGTATCTGCTTCTATACTTTCTTTGGGCTTGATTCAAAGCTGTTGCTCTTAATACTGCAATTTTGTCTTTGAGCTAGATACTGTTTCACAGTGTATGCTGAGGATATAAATAGCAAGTAAAAATTGCTGAATTGAGATATGTGTTATTTGTTGTTTACACCCCGTTACATGGGGCATAGCTAAACTGCTAATGATGGTCAGGAAACAGGCTCAAGCACTGGATCGCTGATCATCCACTCAGTTCCTTGGTTTACTCAGGATCATTCCAAAGCTGGAATTGGAATGCTCCCAAAAAGCAGGATGAATCAAATCAGTGCATAAAATTTAGTTTCTTCTACCTCCACAGTCTTTTAAAAAACTGTCTCAGAATATTTAGCACCCTCAAATGCACTCTCATGCCCCTTGGCCCTTTCTGTCACCTTAGTTTTGAGCTTTTTGGTAGGTTGTAATGAAGCTACTGCGTTACTACAGACACTCTAAAATTATAAAGTGTACAACAATAATAATAAAGTATTAGGGTAACAGAGCACTACATGGGAACCAGAAGATAGTGAGGTCCAAAGGCTAAGTACCCTGGATATGGGCAATATACCCCAAAAGAGGCTGCCCTTAAGTAGTGTGGGTAGAAATCAATCTGCTCCGCTTTGCGTTGGAGTTGCTTAGGTGTTAGAAACTGGTAGTGTTGAGAATGTGAGAAGAAAAAAAATCAGGATGGCTTTCTGGTCAACGTAAATGATTTTGCATGGGAGGAACTGTTTAAATTTGAAATTTTGAGTTGGTCTTATTCCTAGTTAAGAACTAATTTTTGTTTATAGAAAAAAAAAGAAGCTCTTCAGAAAAAAAAAAAGTTTTGTCTGTAACGTAAGGTCTGGTAAGATTTTCTTTTTCAGGATTTAAAAAGGTATTTAGTAGCATGTAATTCTGCTGACGTTAACTTTAAGAAAAACATGTAATTGCAGATTTCAGAAATAAATAGTATTTGTTGGCTACATACAGATCATAGAATGATGTGGGGTTGGAGGGGACCTCTGGAGATATGTAGTTCAACCTCCCTGCTAAACCAGGTCCACCTAGAGATGTTTGCACAGGAACTTGTCCAGGTGGCTTTTGAATGTCTCCAGAGACAGAGACTCCACAACCTCTCTGGGCAGCCTGTTCCAGTGATCTGCTGCTCTCAAAGTAGAGAAGTTCCTCCGCATGTTTAGAAGGAACTTCCTATGTTCAAGTTTGTGCCCGTTACCTCTTGGCCTGTCACTAAGCACCATTGAAAAAAGACTGGCCCCTTCCTCTTGACACTTACCCTTTAAGTATTTATAGGTGTTGATCAGATCTGCCCTCAGCCTTCTCTTCTCCAGACTAAAAAGATGCATGTCCCTCAGCCTTTCCTCTTAAGAGAGATGTTCTAGTCCCTTAATCTTATTTGTTGCCTTCTGCTGTACCCTCTCCAACAGTTCCCTCTCCTTCTTGAACTGGGGAGCCCAAAAATGGACACAGTACTCCAGATGAGGCCTCACCAGGGCAGAGTAGAGGGGGAGGATAACCTCCCTTGACTTCCTGGCCACACTCTTCTTGATGCACCCCAGCATGTCATTGACTTTCTTGGCCACAAGAGTACACTGCTGGCTCATGGTCTTCCTGTTGTCCACCAGGACTCCCAAGTCTTTTTCCTCAGAGCTGCTCTCCAGCAGGTCAGCCCCCAACCTGCACTGGTGTAAGAGGTTATTCTTGCCCAGGTACAGCACTCTACACTTGCCCTTGTTGAACTTCATTAAGTTTCTCTCCGCTGTGAGTGATGGCACAGACTTCTAGTGTGTCAGCCACCCCTCCCAGTTTTGTGTCATCAGCAATCTTGCTGAAGGTACACTCTATCCCTTCGTACAGGTCATTGATGAAAATATCGAAGAGGACTGGACCCAGTATAGACTCCTGGGGAACACCACTTGTTACAGACCTCCAACTAGACTCCGTGATGTTAATCATGACCCTCTGAGCTCTGTCTTTCAGACAGATGGTGTAGATTTTCCTTTTTCATTTCAACACAAGAAGTAAAATATGAAAAGTTAAATCAGTCCTTTTGCATTGAGTTGGTGATATCGCCTGAATTGTAGAAGGTGATGTTTCTTATTTGTTAAATTTTCACAGCATGTCATTCTCTGTGAAGTTCCTAGTTCTGATTAATTTTGGTTTTGAACTGTTATAGTAGGGAATTAAGGACTCAGAAATAAAGTCCAGAATCACAGGAAAAGTAGATCTCTGCCAAATTAATAGGCATTTTTCATGGGTAAAGTGCAGAGACTTGGCTGTAAATTCTAAAATCTCTTGACATGTAGTACTCCTATATGAAAGTATTTGTAGTGCTCTTATATGGAAGTAGTGGAAGAGTTTTACTCTATCATTTTCAGTAACTTGGATGTATGGACAGGAATAATTCTAGTGTCTCATCTGTATCACTGAAGCTGTATGTTGGACACATTGACACCTCAGTATCTTCATTTCTGTACCCAGCTGAACCATCAATTCCATTCATATTACCTCTTGAAAATAGTGAATTTTCCCATCAAGCTCAGAATGTGTGGAAGGGACTTCATCTTACATAGCTACTAAGCTGTGGGTCTTAAAATGCTAAAATTATTAATAGAGGTTAAATGGGAATCAATCTGCAAAGTCAAAGAGGAGATAATGAAAAAGATGGAAATAAACGGTAATATGGCACAGGGCTTAGAGGGAGCCAAGTTTGGGAAACTCACTGATATATCTGTAAAACTCAGTTTCCTTGAAAGTTAGTCTCTCCTGGGTCTTCAGGTTTTAAGAACCTTTCACTTGGTAAGTTCTACAGTAAAAAAATAAACCCCCAAATTAATATAAGCTTTCCAGAAGACCACTTAGATTTTAGTCTGGCAAATAATGCAGTGCAATCTAGATGTTTCCTATTTACACTAAAATAAGAATTATTTTCTTTCCAAATAAACACATATTCACGCACAGTGCTGGAATCTTTACTGTAATTAAAACAATTCTAGATAAACAGTAGCAAGTGAGGGGGCAGCGAGAGGTCATGTGTGTCATCCCTTTGTGGTGAGGTGTGATCCACCCTATTGCTCCTTGGCCTCTACTTGTACAATTGATATTTAAATACACTTAAAATGTCCTATTTTTCTCACTGAGAATTTTCTGTAGGACCTTATGATTGGACAACAGAATTTGTCCATTGTTTCATCCTAGGTTAATGTATGCGTTTCCAAGCAGAAAACTTAACCATGTTCATTATATAATACCAATTATTCAGACAATAGAAGCCAAGCCTATTGTCAAATTGTGTTTCCAATTGACATTCTGTGAGACATTAGAAGTCACTACATATATCTTCAGTGCATGTGGGAGTCATGACATTAAAAATGACATAAAAGTTATTATGTAGACAGAAAATAAACATTTTCTTCCCTTAAAGAATTTAAGATTGATGGATAATTACTTTGCTTGCCAAGGAGAGACTTCCATAATCAGTATAAATCACAAGGTCATTAAATTGGTATGGCAATGAGAAATAAATCAATGCCCTGAAGATAACTTGTAATTGCTTGTTGCAGGATACATGGTTGAATGATATTTTGTAAAGACCATACTGTGCATCTATCTAATTGGTTTGGATGTGTTAGGGAGTCTATAACAGAGCTAGCTGAATAAGTCAAAGACCACCCACATATGAACCAAATGACTTATGTGTCTGTGGGACACTCAGGAAATTCTGTACTTAGTGCTCCATCTCAAGTCTATCAGGAAATTCTGAGGCTACCTTAAAAAAAGAATAGGAAAAGAAACAAAAGATTGATGTAATTTATTTTGTGTAATGTTTCTAAAACCAACAATATGGAGACAAAAGTGACATGCAGTCATAGTGGCAACAATGCTATTTCGGAATGTTCTACTTGTACCCTCTCAAGGTCTTTCATGATTGGATTCAAATGACCAGAAGGTGACACTTCTCCCACAAGCAGACAGCTCTTTCTTGTAGACAAATCTGAAAAGTAGTTCAGAATCAAAATCTCAAGAAACTGACTTTGCAGTTTGTGACCTTTTAGTATATGGGTTTATAAATAATATATTCATTAAAATCAACTTAATTAACTTGTACATCTGCAGAAAGGCAGTAAATAACTATTCTAATATTGAACTAATTGTGGTACAGGATTATCAGTGGGCTTTGCATTTAGAGAATTGCCTCCAGTCTGTTTTGCAACCAGGGCAAAATAAATGTGTATATCTAAACACCATTTATTCTCTTGTTTTCGTGGACTTTTTTGTTCTCAGTTATGTCTGTCATTCTGGCTTAACTCTACTGAATATAATAGGATCATTCCTGATTTACATCAGTGTAATTTTGTTTTAACATGCCTGTTACTAGTGAAGTAAAAGGCAGGGATTTATTAAATGTTATTGCTCATTCAACATGCTTAGTTTCAAGCAAATCTACTTGTTTGGTATGGATGACAATGATAAAGTAGTTATTTAACATTAGGGCTTAATCAGTGTCTAATTCTTTTTGTGTTGAGAGATATACAAATATATACACCTTGCCTCCAGATGTCTTAAGATTACAAATGCAAATAATAGGCTTGGCAAAGTCGTGCTTCATGCAAACAAATTAAAAATGTACAATTAACAGAATTTTATTAGTTTTATGTATTGTAGTTGGGTTTTTATGGTTTGTCTGTTTGGTTGTGGGGTTTTTGTGTGTGTGTTTGTTTTGTTTTGAGTTTTTGCTGTTGTTGTTTGGTTGGTTTGGGTTTTTTNGAAAGACAGGAGGAATAGTGAGAAAAGAGAAAGGTATAAAAGGTGAGGACCACATATTTGCCTAGTAAGTTACTAACAAGAGTAAAGCAAATATGAAATGGTTCCTTAACTCAAACCCCTGGTTTATTGATCATCAGCTGAGAGTAGGCACACACACAAGTGTTAGAGAGTCTTCAGAATGCTTATTAAAGCACTTCACTATCTGCAGATTGTCATGGCTACTATCCGAGCATGAAATTCAAAAAGCAGCAAATGCAACGTCATTCAAAATTCCAAACATTATTATAGATTAAAAATTTGTATTTGCCCCAGTTTTTGTAAGGAGCCAAAGCAAAAATTGCATCAGAACTCCAAAGCATGCAGCCCGTTCAAAACTGAGATACATCCTTCTGAACGAAGCTGATCAATATCTTTCTAAAACCAAACTAAATTAGTAAAAAAAAATTGTTCATTTTACACATTTTTCTAATGGTTACATACAGTTTTATGTTTATATTTATATGTCAATTATGTTTATATTTAATGTAAAGCTTTGATGGCAAATGAGTAAGAAAACAACAAGGTAGTTTTCAGTCTGTCAAAACAGAATGAAGAACTCAGCTGTCTTGAAGATTTCATGGCTATTTCTACTTGTCTGAAGTATGTTGAGTTAGCCTTCAGAAGAAAATCCAAATGTTTGGAATTATGGGTTAACATGAGCAATTAGAAATACACTGCAGAACCATGATCAGTTCTAACAGGATACTTCACCCCAGTAGCCAGAGTCTTCAAGTAAAATTAGTTTGCTGAACACAACAGAATGAAGACATTCCTTTTCTTGCTTGATTATATGCTACTTTGGCTTTCATCCTGTCTCAAAACTTTTCTGAATCATGACAAATTCTTTTTTTGTAGTGAGATTTAAACAACTGTCCTTTTCTGTTATCCATAAGTAACAGTGAGAGAAAGAGTTCATACTTTTCTGAAAAGGTGAAGTTGTTACATTTCTGCAGTGGTTTCTTAGAGATATTGGACCAGGTTTTCAGGTGCAACAGTTCAATGCTGTTCCATCGAATCTCATTCTTTTACTGTAAGCAAACAAAGTATGCAGTCAGGAAGACAGCACACAGGTGAGATGAACAGAATAAGCCTCTGAGTCATACGAAGTTTGAACTTTGTTGAATGCCTAAAAATAAATTTATGAAATACTAGAAAAAAGAAGTTTAAAGACTTCAAAGCTTCAGCTGAATAAACTAGAGCCATAGTAGCTGCTGCTGTTCATTGCTCATTTGCCACATAGTTGTATAGAGAAGGGAAAAAGAAGTCTTTGAAACCTTTTCCAAATAATGATCCTTGAGTAGCATCCTTGGACTTGAACCCTTTCAAAGAAGTTGATATCTTACCAGAACTGGGGAGCACATTCTTTTTTTCAGCACCATCAGTGGACATTTGCATTTCCACTAGCACTGTTTGAATGTAGAAGGGGAAGACCTGGGCACTCAATTGCCATTGATTGGCAGTTGTACTTAAAAATTAATCTTCATAATAGTGAGGCCTATGCTTCACATGTTAGATAAAGAGGAGCTGGTCATCCTGCTAAGCATTTGAACTTGGATACTTATGTGTGATTTGTACGGAAGATTAGGAAAAAATTTTGAATCTCAATGTCTAAATGTCTTTGAGAATTAATTGGACAGACTTTTAGGCAGACAAGTAGACTAAAAGATCTCTTCTACCTTCCTTTTCTACAGCTCTGTGATTGCTCCTTGCCATTCCTTTTCACTTTTCCTACACCTCCACAATGGCCTGGTAAAAGAATTGCAAACACAGCACATGCAATTTCAATATTACCTGGAGAAGCAGACGGAAAGAGGGAAGCCAAAAACATTTCTTATTTTATTTTAGGAATTAAAGTTGAGGATAAGAGGTGTTTTCCCTTGGCCAGGGAGGCGGAGGTAAAGGAGGGATAATGCCAGCTGCTCTGTTACTCATGAAGGCAAGATCTCACTAATTTGATGTTCTTCTCCACCTACATACAGAGAATAATAATCTCCTAAAAATATTTATACATCCATACTGATTTCAAATAGAACACATGCTTCCAAAAATGCAATAACGAGATGTATGTTCCAATAATGAAGGTTATAAAATATTTAAATACTTCCTCCGCTTCCCTCAAGAGGAAATGCCAAATAGCAAAGAGGAAGGAGATTCCAACTTCTCTTGTTTTTAGTGTGAGGTTCTTATTCCCCTTTGCTTTATCACTCTTCTCCCGGAATAAAAACCTATTACTATTTTGCGATGCATATCCTGATCCAAACTTCATACATATGCATTGCCATATGTTTCACACATCATATGCTTTCCTGAGTTTCATTTCAGGTTCAACATCAACACTCTTTACCCATCATGCTTATATACACATACTTTGTTCATTTCACACATCTTCCTATGTTTGCAGAGTTAAATAGAGAAAGAAGTTGAATTGACTATATATCTTGGGGGGAAGAAGAGATTCAAGCCCACATCTAAGCTCTTCTATGTCATCTTTACTTACTGCTTACTTGAAAAGAAACGCATGAGATATTCACTGACTATATGAATCCAACCTAAACTCCCTAGCTTGTGCAGGAGTAGAATTTCAGCAAACTTAAGCAAGCAAAGAATTATGCGAAACATCAAAAAGAGAAACTGCAAGAAGATTTGCATATCTCTAGGCAGCATTACAACATTGAATTTTAGATTCTCTGTCACCTAGTAAGAGTTCCTTGCTTAGTTTAACACCCAGATTATCCTGGGGACAGGTGGTTGTCTGAGTAGGATCCTCAGAGGCCAACAATGTGGCACAATCTCTGGCGAAGACTGCTTTATGGGAAAGCCCTGGTGCAGCTCAGGATGCTCAAGCCAAGCCATGGAGGCATACAGTTTAGACTCCAAGGAGGTTATCATGGTTTTCCAATGAAGTACAAGCATTGTCAAAGGAATCCCGCTTATGAGTGAAGAAAGAAAACAAAGCAGAAAAAGAGAAGACCTGAGGTGGTTGTTCCCAACTCTAAATCTCCTAAGGAACTGCCTGTGGAAGACACTTCACTTTTGAAGTATTTTTCTAGGATATTGCAATGGATAGGTGAAATGACTGCTACACAGAGCACTCAGCAGACATTGCCTGGAATACGAAATTTTTTTCGTGGAGGTCTGGTTGAAGTCTGGGACTCTTAATTTTAAATGGGTTTAGGTTTCAGTGTGGTTTTTTCGGTGGAAGGAGGTGAAATTTACATGCCAGGTAGCTGAGGAAGGAATTCTAAGGAATTTTTTTCTTTTTTTTTTTTCCCCAGTGGAAAAGAGATGCTATAGCAGCCTTTTATCTAAATTATGCTTTTTTTTTTCTTTTCTTTTTTTTTTTGGTAAGACCGTAACTATATCATTACGTTATGCTAATGTAATTGAAACAGGTGTCATAAAATAGCATTGCTTATTATGTTTAAATTTTACAGTCTACACTTACAGTTTATAAGAGAATCAGCAGTTGGAATTGTGAATGTCAACATTTCCAGATTTATAATAGCCTTAGGACCTCCTCCATATTTCAGATCATACATGGTAATACTATATGCATTTCTAGACAATGATCCTTTTAATTCATTTTCTAATTAGCATTTTTGTCATGGCTGTAGATAGGAAGGAAGACACTGTTTGCTTGGTTTATTGACCTGTATGGTTCTGTATCTTTTGGTTTCCAGACTGACAGATCTAGCATTGTTTGGTGTTAGTCATAGACAATCTGACTTTTGGAACTATATAGATATCAAAGAAAATATTTTTTATTTTTTTTTATCCTTTTAGTCAGTGTAATAATTTTAGATTACTTGTAACACAGTCAATGTTCTTATGTATGGGGTGGATAACTAAAAGTTTTCTCTGGTAGAGATTCTGTTCTGCTCATACCTGATAAAAAAATATATAAGTTTCACAAAGTATAAATGTCATGTCTCTTAGTGTGAGGAGCATACAATCTAGATGGTTTTGTTTATATCTCTACTGCCCCTATTCAAAGGCACTTCATTTTTAACTGTGTTTTGCAGTTCTCCTTCAGCAAATGTGAAAATGAGATGTCGTATAAAATAACTAATAATTTAGTGATTTGAGTGCTTACCTGGAAAGTGGAATACCTGAGTTCATCTCCCTTCTCCAAATCACGTCATGTACAAGCAGCACTTTGGGAAGGAGGTAGGAGTCAGGTATGGCAATGGGTACAGTTCTCTTCAAAGGATCCTGTCTGTAAATCACTAACTTGAACTGCTTAGGGCAACAAACCACAGGGTACAGGTGTGAGCTATTGCTTTAGGATTCTGCAGTATCCTGGTTCATCACCACCATTAACCTCTGTTGGGGGAGGCACCTCATTTGACCTCTGTCCTTTCAGAACCCTAAATATCAGAGGAAGAAGCCATTCATTTGATATTTATACAGATAAGAATACAGCTTTATTCTCATTTGACATTTATGTACAGTTACATTATGGTTTTTCAGATAAATGTCAAATGAAAGGTTTCCAAATCTGACATTTTTTAATAGTACGCCTAAAAATGTTGCTGTCAAATGAGGGACTGTGATTCATGTGGCACTTAGAGTAGTCTACCTGTCTTCTCCACACAACTTGAAGGCTAATTCCAGCTAAACAGAGATCAACAGGGATCAGTATGGTGGCACTTAACCAAAAAGGAAAACAGGAAAGTTCCATGTTGAATTAATCAAGTTGAAGCAAAAAACCTCATTCTCAAGTAATAGACACTCTGAGTCTTACTATCAAGGAGGTGAATAACCATTTTTGGTTCTTTTAGATATTTCACATATGGAAGGTTTAATATTTAATCCCAGATTTACTTATTTTTAGATACTTGACATTATACAGGATTTTGATTTAGCAAAGTGATACCACAAGATACTAAAATCCCAATAAGTGTGCAAATTATGTTTCACAGAATACAGTAATTGCACTATAGATAGAGCTGAATCAAAATGCAAGTCTGATACTTATTACTGGTCTTTATAATACGCTCACTGTCAAGACACTGGGCATCTCCAGTTGTCAGAAAGGTATATGTGGTTTGAAACTAGCTTAAGCCTATTGCTCTCTTCAAAGTACATTTTGCTGGCTTTTCAGCTTTTACACTCCATGTTGGATTAAGCCACAAGTATATTCCATGTTAATCTGAGTAACTCAGGAAGACACACCTTTTGATTAACTCAGGCAGAAACATTTCCAGTTCATCCACTCGGTTGATCTAAGGGCACCCTTAGGTCCCCTTTGTGTTGGACTAAGCTCAATTTCCTTTGTAACAGCCATGGTCAACCACTCCCTTCATTCTTCCCTGAGCTTCATGAGCGTATCACCTTCATCCATATCCTGTGAGCTTTCTCCTGTTGTAGAGGTTTATTGAACAGTCACAAACTCATAGAGTAGCCTAGTGTTTTCCAAGAGCTGATAACATGGACATTACATCAGAAAAAAGCATAATGACAAATCAAAACCAAAGTAACTCTTGGCAGAAGCAAGTCAACCACCATTTTTCAAGGATTTTTAACTGTCTGCCTAACAGATTAAATTCAATTTTCTCTTCCAAAAATATGCAATGTTCACTTGTAGTCAAAGAGAGAATTGTTCTGGATCTGGCCTGGTAGAGAATATGCTATTCCACTGAGATAACTTCAGAAGACATCATCAAAGGCATGTGGGATTTCTGGCAGCATTTCTTCAATGCTGTTGAACTCCACTCTTGAAACAATATTCTGTCTATAGGACCTTGAAAGGATGTAAGTAAATAGTGATAAGTTTGCAGATTTGTCAATAAGTAAATGTGCAGTTGATTTTACAGTGGTGTAAGCCATTTTAAAAGTTTCAGTGAGATTTTATCAATTTACAGGATTTTCATTTGTTTCTTTTTTTTACAGGAGAAAGGGACCTAGCCCCACATTGGTTCATACAAGTACATTTATTTGCTACACACAGAATTTACTGAGCAATGTTTAACAAATCTTCTAAGAATGCCCTATTCAATAGACACAGTTACATCCGCTGTCACTAAACATTACTGGCCAAATAGATATACCATTGACTCTTTGCTTTGGATCAATCTCTAAGAAGTGACCATTAATTAAAAAAATATACATTAATCATACATTAAAGTTTTGTATATACTCTGCAGCGAATTTTACTCAAGAAAATCTGAGGCCTATAGTACATTTCAGCCTTATATAAAAATGTTTTAGAGACACCCTTACACTCTCATGCAAACTACCAGGAGTTGAGGCACAGGTCCATAGCAATAATTGCCAGCTTCCCAGAAGGAAAGTGGTGTGGTAGTGAACAGCCTCTTGTTCTCCTGCCCTGGCTCTGTTCTGCTGGTAGTCTTAGGGAGGGACTCAAGTAATTTGTTCCTAGTGTAGGGTCTATGAGCAAATATCATTAACACAACTCCGCCTTGGAGCAAAGATTTATGAAAGAGAACAGAGGAGCAAGGCATCAAGAATGCTATGCTATGGATGCATAGTCTGTATAAACTTTAAATAGTGTGTGTATGTGTGTGAGAGGTAGAGACTTGTGAGACAGAGACTTAGTTATGTGTGTTTACGTGTACCAAAGGTGGTATCTACAGTCAGTCCTTAGAGTTACAAGAGAATTTAAAAAATAAAATCATTGAGAAAGTTGTTTCTTCTTTACCAATTACCTTTAGCTCAGACACCTCTATGAAGCTATATAGAATATTCTCAAGTAAAATTTGTCGTGGACAATAGTTTAACATGGACGATAAAAGCAGGAAGGAAAGAGATTCTTCACTTCAGCTGCATCTCTTTGTTCCACCTCTTGTCTTATGAGTAACCGTGTAGTTTGTAATAATACAAAGACATTTTTCTTATATGAGACAAGAAAGCTTCTTTTCTGCAACTTTATTTATAAACTTTAGTCCAAAGAGTCAATTGATATTGTGTGCTCTAGACCTATCTTTTCAACAGCAATGTATATTTTCTTGTGAGGTATTCTTGTACTGAATCTCTGCTTTTATCCCCTCCATATTTCTATGATATCAAGTATCTAGCTATTTCAGCTATTCATGGGGTGTTTTATTCAATTATACATATCACCCTTATCTTGGCAGCATGCCCAGAAGTGTCGCACTGTGATTCGAATAATGATGATTAAATATCATTAATTACCTCCATGGAATTAGACAGGGAAGAAAGTCTAGAGGGAGCTAGTTTTTGTTTTCATCCAGTTATACATGCTTTTGTCTCCTGGAATTCTTCACTAAAAGAAAAATGGCTACTTGCGACTGCTCCCTGTATTTCTCCACTGTTGTTATCAATCATATTCATTAAATGGCCATAGGCCAAAAAATAAACCCTTTAAGCTCTGTACACAGATAACTGTATGGAGTTGAAACTTGATTGGGCCCAGTTTTGATCTGAAGCATGTGCGTATCTTTAGGGTAATATCTATCCTCTCCCTTCCCCCAAGAAGAAACTGAAATCAGAATTAGACTAGAAGCTTTTGAAATAAGAATATACTTTGAAAATAAATTCTTATGAATTATAAAAAGGTAATAATTTTGCTTTAAATCATAAGTTGGAGGATGAATCACTTAACATTGGGATAGGCAAAACTCTGACTTTTTATTTTTATTTTATTTTATTTTTATATTACTGACATTTATATTTTGTTCATGAAAAGGTGTTTCACCCATCAAGAATTTTTAATTACATTGGCTGATCATTACAGCATTGCAGATGTGAGCAAGCATAATGTTTAAAGGAAGAAAGAAAATCTGTATAGTGAGGACTCTTGTAATCATTTTGATGTATGTGCAGATAAATAATGGCAAGGTAGAGGGGAGGCAACTAGAAAAATGTTGGAATGCAGAATTATGAAATCAAGTAACTCCTTATTTACTAACTTGTATGTCTTGGATATTTTTTCTTGAAGCTGGGGATAGTGAGGGAGGCAAACAAACCTTAAACCCATACTTTCAGTTATTTATCCAATTACATATGAAAAAGTGTTTTACCCCATAGACTAATCAGCAAAGGAGAAATCTGCCATAATTCCAATGTAAAACATTCCCAGCAGGGGCCCTGATCAGTATGGCATTTCAAAGGACAGAACAAAACCAGCTATGTCAAAAAGTCTTCTTTTAATTTTTAGATGGAGAGTTCTCTACTAGATAGAAGAGCTTGTCTGAGGTTTGTTATGGAAAAGGCACAAACTGAACTTGGATCGAGATTAGAGTTAACCAATAAACAGTTGTTCTTTTAATTCCCAGAGAATTCATATGACATCCCTAAGGACATGATTATAAAATTGAAATCTCACTGAAAATATTAGACCTGATTTTCTTAACAAATCTGACTTCAACTGTACTAGATGAAACGTATGTGTTACTGAGCAAGGAATTTAATTCTTTGTCCTTAAATGCAAAGATGCTTTGTACCTCTTTATTTATTTTTTTTTTTCATTCTGTTGTCACAGAAAAAAAAATATCACCCAAATTTCTTTTCAGGTTTGGATTTTCATTTTATGACTGTTGGCTAAAAGAGTTATTATAGGGAAATGGACATATTCAAAATTTATGAAAAACATTTGAATTTTTACTAAGAATAACAAATATAGGCATTCTTTTTGTCATTAAATAAACACCAGAATTGGAAACGCTTATTAGGTGCTAATCAAAACAGTATCTGGTTTCATATTCTTCCTTTGAGATAGTGAATATGTTCATGGAAGATGCTGCACAATGATGACTTTACATGGCACTAATCAGCTATTCAGTTGGATAGTCCCAGTCAACTCTTCAGGAGCTGTTTGAGGAAATTTTTGATTTCTGAATACCTTAAACATGGTTAAGCTTTTTTCCTTCCACAAACTAATTCTAATCAAAACTTACTTCAACAAAATGTCTCAGACACCAGATAAAAAATTGACAACTTTCATATATGATTTAGATAGATTCAGATTGAGTATATCCTTGTATAACCTGAGTGTTTTAACATAAGTCCAATTAAAAGGATTAACTAGTTAGATCTCTGTCTTTACTGTATGTTTTTATCCTTACCTTCTTCTTAAAATGTATTTCTAAATTGAAGTTACAAAAGAACGAAAAAGGACTTGGAAAACAGAAAAGTAATAAATTGCTTATTCTTTTGAGTAACTGAACTGTTCAAAGATAATCCACAGACTTTTAAAATTCCATTTTATATCATATGACACCAAGTAATTATTTTCTTTTTTAAATTTCATTGATTACCTACCCCTGTACAAAGAAACTTCTTAACATATATTGAGACAAATTAGCCTATGCTTCTTCAAAAACATGTATTCTGAATGAGGTTAAGAGAGAATGTAAAAAAACCCTACCCAAAACATCTCTTATAAACACCAGATGGACCAGTTAGAAAAGAATGGCCATTGCCATACTCTGAATTTTGTTATTCCACGTCTGGGTCAGGTTTCCCTTCTCCCCACAAGAAGAAAATTCACATCTGCTTAAGTTTTTTTAGTAATATATAATCCCAACCACTGAAATTATAAACAGGTGCCAGTTAAATGAAAAGGCGATGTAAAAAAAAACCCCACATACATACACAATATGTTTTCCATAAGACAGGAGGAATACAGAAGGAAGAGAAAAAGACTGTTTCATACAATCAGAGAATCAAGGAACCTATATAAAAAAATAAATTATCATGAATAAAAGATAGGATCCTTAATGTGATTTTATCCTTACACTGTAAGATCTGAAAAAAGTTGTACAGCCAACAACATCACTACTTCTCCATCATTTACATTTATATCAGAGAATCTTATGTGATAAAACCTGTTATAGTCTTCTAGCCTGGTCTCTATTCTGGATGTGTTAGACTTTGGATCATATTTTCTCCCTGTCTCCATGAGAGAACAACTGGTCATGCCTACTATACAAAATAATCATGTCAGCAGATAAGCAAACTTCCAATGCTAAAGAACTAAAGATTGTCAAAAGGTAAACAACACTAAAATTTGAAATAGGGAACTGGACTGGAGAAGGGAGGACCAGATTTGAGATGATGCAAATGTGGCCATTTTCACATAAGTTATGGGGTATCTTGTTGGATGAAATTTGTTTACAGGAAATTATTAAAATAATACCAGTAAAAATAAACATTTATCAGATTACTTAATTTTTAAAAATGCTGTATTAAAGAATTTATTCAGATAAAGGAGACCAACTATTTCCTTACAATAATTAGGTTCCAAATAGACAGGTTAGGTAGGAGACAATCTATATAGCCTGTCATTCGTTTTAAGGCTATGCTGGAATAATAAAAACTCATTTTTTTCTTGCTAGGAAAGAGCAAGGTTTATAGCCAGAATGTTAGGGGAAATGATACTGTCAAAGCAGAGGAGACTAACACAGCATTTGATAGCTGTTTTGCTTTCCAATGGATACTTTACATTCATAGAGCTTAAAAGTCATCGTCTGTCAAATATCTTCAAAAACTACAGGAATAATTTTATGATACCTTGAGGTGTGAACTAGGTGTTTCACCTCTCCTTGCTTTCAAGGTCTTATTTTCAGAGGATATAACTCAAGACTTTCAATTTAGGGATATAAGAAAAGTTGTAACACAATGCTAAAGATTCTAAAACATTTGAAAATTATGATGTTAGGAAATACTATCACTTTTTAATTACAGTGATACAAATCTTGAGGAAATGTGAGAATTAAAGTCATAATTCTCTGACTTCATACAAATCAAAATCAAGTAATTTGTTGAGACTTGCAAGTTCTTAAAGCTGTCTTATTTTACAAGGAAAAAAACTGCGAATTTACCACATGGAAATTGCACTTAATGGAAATGGAGATCTTCTAATTGCCCTGTGAACATCAGAAATTAAAAAAAAAACTTCTTTTGCATATTGTAATCTAAATACTGTACTTTTATATCACTTTTACTGCTATTTATAAAGCAAATAGACAGAAGGATATATTCATACTATTTTTAAATGAAGTTATGCTATTAATAAGAGAGTATTGCTGATTTGCATTCAAGAATGTTAAAAAAGTGGTTTGAAATAAATGCTGAAACAATTAAAATTGTATTACCAAAGAAAATTTTAGCTCCAGCAAATTAATCTGAACTTGAAAGAATATTCCATTCTTTTCTATTTATGAATCACTTTCAGTGCTCTGAAACTTCATGGGGAAACAAAGATTTAATACATTATGAATATCTTTGAAATTAAACAATATAGACTGTAATTTTTAGCAACCCAAGAAAAAATTTAGTTTCACTAGGCATTTTGAAGGGACAAAAAAAATACTTTGCTCCGGAGATTTTCTAACTTTTCTTTTTTTCTACTTATATTAGAAATACAGAATTGTCAATTTTTGTTGTAAAAAAAATGACAGAATGTCTAATTTAGGAACACCCCAAATTGATTTTGTTTCTTGAACTTAAAAACTTCTCCCCCTCCCCGCCCCCTGCCCTCATGTCTCTCGTTAGACTCAACTTTTTTCACAAAAATTGTCCAAACCGTATGTACTCAGGTGTAGTCAAGTGCATACAGCTTCCATTTGCCAGACACAGGGAGTGGAATGTACTTGTTTATTTAACAATATTACAATATCTATTGATCAGCACATTGTCCTGACAGAGGAAATCTTGGATTTTTCTCCTTGATTTCATTTTCTCCAATGCCTTTATAATGCACAAAATATATATGAACTTCGGAATACACAGTAGAATCAACTTTTATTTCCTTTCAGATTTGCTGTGATACAAAATCAATAGGCATCTCATGATCTTTGAACCTTATGAGTTTAAGCACTTCTGGGAGCTGTTGTTAACAAATGAGCTGTGGTTTTAGACTTGGGCTTCTAAATTTTTATTTGTGTTCTAGACAGGTAAGCTCTTCACCCATTTTGCTCTAAGTACCTAGGTGATGTGTGTAAATGCTGAATTTAACAGGGCTGGGAGATGGGGAAGGATCAAACAAATAGAAATTGATTCCAGTGGTAGGGTTAGGAAGCATTAGGGCAGGGCAGACTCTGTACCAAGCTCTTTCCTGATGAAATAAGAAACTATTGTATTCAAGCCAAAACATATAGTGGGAGGAAGAGGAGGAGCTCCTTGCCAAGCCAAATATAAAGGAGTACTGCTCCTGAATTTAAGGAGCAGCAGTAGATGGGAGAAGGGCTAAAATGGAGGTTTCTCTGATGATTTAAGAAATATTTGATACACTTTTCTCAGAGAGAAGGGGATTACTGGAAGATCACGATACTACTCAGCATTTCTTAAGATTAACTACTTTTTTCCCTGTTCATGTCAGTGTAGAAGAGAGCATAGCTCATGTTTCAAGTAAGTAATTTTTATTAATAGTCATGAATCTTGTGACAAGTAGCAGCAGTCTTCAAACTGCCAAAACCAGAGTTTCTATCAAGATTTTTAAGTATCTACTGTAGGTTTGAAAACAATACCATATCATAGGACTGAATTGAAGATAAAAGATCATAGTTTTATTTTAAGGAATGTGGCCATACAACAGTGGTACTATACTTTGAAATATGCTTTCTATTACATTTTATTGTGGTTGGCCTTTTAGCGTATGGAGTTTGGGGAGATATTAAGGAACACACAGTTATATTTTTAGACATATGGTGAGGTAACTTCATTGATAATTAGATATTCTGAAATTAAATTGGTTTCAAAAATTTTCACAAAATCTAATATATGGCATTTTTGCAGAAAGTATGAGCAAAACATCCTTTACCTGAAATAACATAATGATCCCCACATTGTGTTAAAAATGTCTTCTTTATGAAAGAAAATTTAACAACAGTTCTTCAACACATCCAAATGAGCCGGTTAAAAAGATGACCCATGGGAAATTTTGACTTTTTAAACTCTCCATATTATTGTCTGTTGTGATACCAGTTGTGAAAGAATGTCAACATTTGAGAAGGCATCTGCAACCCATGAATATCATAAAATTGACCTACTGTTTTACTTGTTGATGTAGCATCATGAAACAGTAGTGTGAAAAACAGGTTCCTCCAGCAAAGAACCAAATGCATTTTTAAGTTGTTATGGAAAAGTTTGCATTTCAGTTTACTACCATTCACTGTCCAATCAGAATTCACTTTATGTTAAACTTTTGCATTAAATTTGAGCATCGAATTCAAGACTTTTCCTCCATGCTTTGTTCTGTTACTCTATGTTACTTTGGCATTGTCATCAAAAGAAATGTTTTCAGCTCCTGAAATATAACACAATGCAACTGCAGGAATTTACTGTGTTGACCCCCTGTTTGGTTACCTTTGGGAAAGATCTGCCAGTCGGGTTTGTGACAGGAGTCAGGAGAGTTCTCCATGAGCAAGGAGGCAGCAGAAAGTTCAGCTCCTTGGGAAGACGGTTTCCTGCAGTGTCCCTTCAGTACTCACCTTCTTTTCATTTCCAACTCTAATGAACACAACCATGACAGGAGTATACAGAGAGAGATGGCCCTCCAGTGATGCAGGCAGAACACAGTACGGGCAAATAGCTCTGAGACAGGAAGGAGGGTAAAGCTGTTGTATAATTCACCATGGAGCATAAGATAAAGCAAAATGAAAAAAAAAAAA